>JARYGA010017102.1:0-26149 GCA_030545235.1 Helianthus tuberosus | reverse complement strand
ATTTAGCTGTTATTCTAAAAACAACAAACTTATTTGATAATTTACTTGATTAAGGATACCTTAAAAAATTATGTATTTAGCTTGTTATAAGTTTTTTAATCATACATTTTTGTAAATAGATGTTCAACGTAATTGTGTTTTTCATTTAATATATCTCGGTTTTTTAATTTTTAATTTGTAATAAAAATACCTTTAAGTTAAATATATGTAGTTTGGCTTTTATCTTAGTAATAAAAAAAACTAATTTAATGATTCACTCAATTTATTAAGAGAGTAATCTTGTTCTCTTTACTATTTTGTGTATTTTGTTCTCAATTGTTGTTCGACTCTGTTAATAAGTAATGACTAAATAAGTTTTTATTCTTAGAATAAAAAGCCAATCTAAATACATAAATTTTTACTTTTAAACTTAAAGTATTTTTATTACAAGTTAAAAACAGACATATAATAGTTTGCAAAAAGTCAGTTTATTAAATAAAAATACTATGTTTTATTTAGGTATCATTAATTTAGGATTTAACCAATTAGACTATGAGAAAGACAAACAAATTAAAAAAGAGATAAATAAAAGTACCCATTTAGGTAAATATTTTTCAAAGTACCCAAAAAAGTAAATAATTTTTGTAAATACACTACTTTGGGAAAAAAACTCGATGATGGTGGTGGTGGAGAAATGATTGAGAGAAAAAGTAGGAAATGTGAGAAGAAAGAGAAGAGGGTTGATTGAGAGAGATAAAATGAGTTAAGTTTATATATATTTAATTTTATATTTTTTTTTGTTTTATCTATTAAATATATTTACATAAATGAGCAAAATTACCGAGTTACCCTCATGTGCAAGGCACATGTCATATTTAACTTCAAATTTTAACCAGGTTAGTGCTAAAGGACAAACTGTGTAATGAGTTTTCCAAATAAAGGATTATGATTGTAGTTATTAAAGTGAAAGGTCATCCATTGCAATCTGATACAAACAAAAAGGACGAAAAGTGTAATTTAAATTTACTCAACAATATAAGATCGGACACACACATAAACGCAAAAAAAAAAAGAATACCTTTTACTAAATAAAAATATCTTAAACCTCTAATTTGGTGATAATAACTCAATAATATTTTGCTGAATGAGATGGACAGCATTGTTAATCCTCAGTTAAGAATGTTGTCTAACAATGTTGTCCACCCCATTCAGTAAAACTTTATTGAGGACAAAGCTAAATCTCTAAGAAACGACGTTTGCAATTTGTGGTTTTTGAATGTTTTGGCGTTTATAAATTGAATGATATTTAGTAAAATATGGCTTTTATTATTATTATTATTATTATTATTATTTATTTATTTTTTTTTTTTTTTGTGAACAATGGAAGTTGAGGATAAACTCAATAAGATTTTGCTCAATGAGATGGACAATATCCTCACTTAAGGATTTTGTCCTTCACATTGAGTGAAACTTTACCGAGAACAAAAATGAATCTCAAAGAAACGTCGTTTGGAATCTGTGGGTTTTGAATATTTTGGCGTTTATAAATTGAATGGTATTTAGTAAAATATGGCGTTTGCTTTTGGTGTGTTCAATGGAAGGTCTGATACGTTTATATCGGATGTTTTTTTACGCGTATTTTAAGCGGGATTTTATTATAATAAATGCTAGTAATGAAGTTTCCGTCGTTTCAATTACTGTTTGTTCAGCTTTACCGATTAAACACAAAGTTTGGCGTTTTATACCAATTGTAGGTCCACCCGGAGGATCGAGTAACCTCTATTCCCTATTTTCCGACAAACCCGAAAGTACGGAATCCAAACGGGTAAGTTAAACCAAGTTACGAACACGAACACAAAGATTCAACGATTAACACTCAATGTATTAATGCTATGAAACGGTTACAAATCAATGTTTACAAGATAAACCTATAAACTCTCAGTTGTGTGTGTTCTCTCGGAAATCTATTCAGACTTCTCTATGTTGTTTCTGTTCTGTGTCTGTGTATATATAGTAACACAGTGACGAAATCAAAAGGTCTCAACGAAAACACACATGTTAGACGAAATCACAATGGCGTTTAGATGAAGATGATGTGTGCTTTGTAGTTTAAGGCGGGAATTTAATGGCGTTTTATTCATGAGCTTGGCGTTTTGCCCTTAATGACCTTTTTACCCTTAATGAAGTGCGTCCACGTAATAAAATTGATGTTATTTACGAAAACGTCACCGTGCCAATCTAGTCTATAGACTGTTTTGATTTGACGATCCATAAGCGTTCTCACCGTTCTCACACTTTTCACCGTTTTCCCTAAATCCTGACCCTATATATATATATATATATATATGTGTGTGTGTGTGTGTGTGTGTGTGTGTGCGTGTGTGTGTATTAGACTTACGCATGACAAAATGCGACGTTTTGAAGATAGAATAGGTAGTATATATATTGTTGTACATTATTTACTGCGTTTTGAAAATATATCGACAACTTGCGTTGTCAGGATCGCCCAAAAACAAAGAAAACTTAGTCGATTTAGTCGGAAATTTAGTAGATTCCAAGACTTAGGTAGTGTTTGTTATGCAGGAATGAGAGGTGGAATGGAATGGATAATTACGAGGGAATGAAGAAAAATGTGTTTGGTTGGTCAATGGAATAGAATCACCCATTCCAAAAGACATTCCATTCCCTCAAAATCATTCCTTCCACCCCCCATGTTTTTTTTTCCATTCTATCCCCTCTTGCACCATTTATCAACAACACCATAACCCACCACCTTCGCCAAAACCCACTATCACCACCACCCACCACCTTCGCCAAAACCCACCACCCATCACCGACGCCATCGCCGCCACCACCTCACTCCGACAGCCACCGTCGCCGCTGCCACCCACTCGGCACCGTTATCACCTACAGCCGCGACCAACCGCCAACGCCACTCACCGTCGCCGCACACCACCATCGTCGACGCCACCACCACCATCACCACCAACCGCCGGCGCGCCACCCACCGCCACCTCTGCTGCCACCCACCACCAACGGCCACCTTGCCACCACCACCACTTGTCGTCACCGCCGCACCGCCACCACCACCACCCATCGCCGCCGCCGGCACCCACCACCGCCACCTATAACCACCCACAATTACTACCACCGACCACCACCACCACTCACCACTTATTTTATTACTCTGTTTTTCTTGTCTACCGAACAATACACAATAATAATTCATTCCATTCACACATGGTAACCAAACAAGATATGGAATGGTAATGATCCATTGCATTCCCTCGTCCATTCCATTATCTCGTCCATTCCATTCCTTCGTCCATTTCATTACCTCATACCGAACATACCCTTAATACCCATCCTGACAATAAAAGCGATTAAACAATTATAGTTATTGTTCCTAATCGAGTTAACAACACTTTCATAGAATCGTATGGTTAACGATTTGGTAGAGCTCGGTAATACGTAGTTTAGCTACATCGTTTTAGTAGAATTTATAAGTTTATTCCTTGATAGGAATGCCATAGATTGCATGCTAGCGAGTTACGTTTTGGAAATGACATTATGGAATCATATTAAGCTAGCTTTGCACAAGGATATTGAGGTGAGTTCATAACCCCCACTTTTTACAGTTTTACATTTTTATAAATGTTTTCGGGGGTGGAAAGACATGCAATTTTCGCAAAAGTAGACAATATTTTGATGAACGAAAATATATATTTTTAAACCATCTCGCAAATGAATTTCAATAAACTCAAATGATTTACGAAAGATTTATACAAAACATACCGGTTTGTACAACAACATACGCGTTTTTACGAAACATGCATGATCTAGAGACTAGTGACGGGATTGTCATAGTTACAACGAGACTGGGTTGTCTTGCATACAAATAAGGGGACTGGTTTGTCCTGCTTACGAACAACGGGACAGTGTGTCCTGCATACAACTCACGGATCCTACATGCAACTTTAGGCCTACATACAACTTAGGGACTGGATTGTCCTACATACAACTTAAGGATTGGATTGTCCTATATACAACTCACAGACTCATGCGGGCATGTTGTCATTGTCATACGCAGACATTGACGGTTAAACAAGTTTTACAAACACAAGGTTTTACAAATACAAAGTTCTACAAACATCAAGTTTTACAAATACAAAGTTTTCACATGACATGCCAAGGAAAATGATTTTTATTTTGTTTTCTCAAACATTATTTTAAACCGGTTATCAAAAAGATTTATTTCAAATCTTTTTCAAACAAACTATGAACTCGGCAACTTTATGTTGCTTTTTCGCATGTTTCTTTCTCAGGTTACATTTTCAAATTATGGCACGGTTGGAATAGGAGAACCATGAGGATTTGAGTACTTAGTGGGCGTTCATTTTTTAGAAGTCTTAGCATTATATACTTTCGTTGTGCAATGAAGATACTAGTCAGACCACACCAACTCTGATTTTGCGGGTGTGACAAAAATGGTCTTCTAACGTTTTATTATAACAAATTTAAAAAATCTGACCATTTTGCCTTTCATTAAAAGGGAGGAAAAAGTAAAAAAAAAAAAAAAACTGGATGTTAACTGAAAAATCTGACCAGATTTTGCTTTTGGATGAAAATGGCAACAAAATTGAAACCACATGGACCCAGATTCAAAAGGTTTGAGTTTTGGACTAAAGTAACAAAAGTGATCAAACGGGACAATTGTGACAGTTTACTCTTTTCAAATTAAATAACTTAACTTCAACTGACCGAGGGCCTGCAGAAATCTTTAAATAAAGTTGACATCCAAAACCGAAACTATATAAGTCAACAACTTGCAGTCCATAACAAGATTATTATTATAACATGAAAGGGCCAAAGAGGCGTCCATTTCTGTTGACCAAGTCCAAAAGCAAAGCATTCAAGTCAAGAAAAGTTGCCAAGTTTTTTTTTCAAGCTATCACCGTTAATATCATCACTTCTCCTCATGTTGACCAAGTCCAAAAGCAAAGCATTCAAGTCAAGAAAAGTTGCCAAGTTTTTTTTTCAAGCTATCACCGTTAATATCATCACTTCTCCTCATAACAGAGAGAGAGAGATCAAAGGACTTGCTTACCCTGAAATGATGGCGCACGAAAGCATATTCCTCTTCATCGCTTTATTTTGGTTTTCGTTTAACAATCCTTGTTATTCAGAAACAGATACCTTACATCAAGGTCAACAGTTGAAGGACTGGGACGAATTAATATCATCAAACAGGATCTTCTGTCTCAAGTTCTTCAGCTTTGGCACTATGGTGAGTCCTTATCTAGGGGTATTCTACAACAAGGAACAAATTCGATACCGTCAAGATGAGTACTACCGAAAGAAGGAATCTGACAACTCAGCAGTTTGGGTAGCAAACAGAAACCATCCAATCCCGGATATATACGGCAGGCTCATCATAGATGCTAATGGAAGGTTCAGCATTTTATCTAGTATAGGCACTATTGTTGATCTCTTCACTCCAACTCAACTAGTAACACACAAAGTGAGCGTTACACTGTTGGATTCAGGGAATTTGGTGCTTCAAGAACTGCATCCAGATGGATCTGTGAAGCGGGTTTTATGGCAAAGCTTTGATTACCCGACAGACACGCTTCTACCTGGAATGAAACTGGGAATTAATCTCAAGACTGGGCACAGATGGTCACTGACTTCTTGGCGGAACGATGAACTACCGGCAGAAGGGTTATTTACATTGGTAGGAGACCTTAATCGCACAGGTCCAATTGCCATTCTGAGGCAACGGAATGCCCTCCACTGGATGAGTGGACCGTGGGAGAATGGTGAATTTAAAAACACTGATCTGCTGTCTTCTGGTCCAGATGTCCGCTTCTACTATGTTTCTAATGAGACTGAGCAGTCCTTCACATATTTAACGAGAACATATGATTCATATCCAGCTCTGAGGATGCATCAAGATGGCCAGCTTACGGGTTCACCTTTAAACTTAAGCGTCCACTGCCGCTACATCAATGACCCTCCTGGTTGTGCTGAAGATGAGTTTGAGAGAAAACAATGCAGGAAAGATTATCACTTTGGTTCAACAAATGACTACTACTACAATACTTATAGTTATGTGGATGAGTATGTATATGATGAAAGCTATAACTTACATGATTGCCAACAGATATGTTGGAGCAATTGTTCTTGTGTGGCCTTTACTACAACAAGAAACAGGGTAGGATGCAAGACTTATGGTAAAAGGGTATACAATCCAGAAACCGTTGACCCATATAAACGATATTACACCATCGAAGGTTAGTAGGCTTACTAGTCTTTTTGCTGTTACCACTTAGAAAATGAAGTCACTCGTCAAAAGGAATATTGGAAGTTCTTGTCTTTTTGTAAAAGCAGTAAGTTTTGGAAAAAAAGGTCGGAAAAACTGGTAGGTTTTATTTATTTTATTTTTATTTTTAACTCGTATCGCTAGTGAATTAGCATTCTCTATGTGCAAATTTATCTGCCTAGAAGGCAGTCCTTAACTGCATACCCATGACCTAGTGGTATGGTGCTTGCCCCCTCACAAAAGTGGTGTGGGTTAGATAGTATTTAGGTGTAAAAAAATTGCTGTCATAAAAACTGCAATTTCATCTCCCCCTAATTCTTTTTCTCAATTTTATTCAGCATGCAATTTAGCTTTTTTCTATATAACTTACATTTGAATACACACACACACACACACACACACACACACACACACACACACACATATATATATATATATATATATATATATATATATATATATATATAGGTTTGAGTTATGCTAAAAAGGAGATTTTGCCTAAAGGTGTAATTATTAGAGAAAAGGATGCTTTTAAAAAAACTTCTACCCTGGAAGCTGCCTACAAACAACAATATACCTACATATACAAAACAATTGAGGTCTTCCTTGAGAAACATTCATAGAGTGTGGTACTTAAATACTATAGGTTAAACATTTGAATATTAGAATTGTAGTAATCGTTATTGTAAACAAAAGCAGCCAATTGGCAGGAGATTCTATAGTCACCTCAGAACATTACAATTTCGAAACCACAACATAAAAACTAGGTGTTATAAACTTAAAGATGCAGTATTCACTTACCCATTAGTCACCGTTCGTTTCTCCATCTAATTGTAGCAAGGACATATATATATCATGAATGTACGTTACGGGAAGAATAATGTAGAAATAATTCATTTACAACTAACTTGTGCAGAAAAGAAGAAAAGGGGGACCAATAAGACCTGGATTGGCATAGTTGTCCTGATTGTTCCTTTAGCTGTACTTCTCTCATGCTATTGGGTATGCAAGACCTTTGATGTTAAAGGTATCAACCTCACCCTTTCACTCCATTCAAATGAATAGAACCTTCCCTCTTCTTAAAGTATTTCTTTGTTGATATATTAGAGATAGCTATGAAAATCAAAAGGCTGTTGCTGCTCCAGATGAGACGCATGAGACGGTTCTACATCAATATACGAACAGATAAAAATATGAACACTGAGCTGCGTTATTTCACCTTTCAAAGCATCTCATCTGCCACTAACAATTTTTCAAGCACAAATAAGCTAGGAAAGGGGGGTTTTGGTGAAGTTTATAAGGTAAACTTTCTTTCAAATATTACTAGTAAAGAAGATTACAGGTTAAAACTTTGTGATGCATTACACAGGGCAAATTAGTTGATGGGCAAGAGGTTGCGGTCAAACGACTTTCAAAAACCTCTGGACAAGGAATCAAGGAGTTTAAGAATGAAACCGAACTCATTGCCAAACTTCAACATACTAATCTTGTGCGGCTTCTAGGGTGTTGCGTTGAAAAACAAGAACAAATCCTTGTATATGAGTATATGCCTAACAGTAGCTTGGATTCCTTTCTATTTGGTAGGAACTAACACCCCGTGCATTATTCTTAACAACTTGGTTCTTTGTTTGGTTACTGCAACTCATTTGTTAACAGATCCAACAAAGAAAGGATTACTGGATTGGAACAATTGATTTGTGATAATTGATGGCATTGCTCAGGGGCTTTTGTACCTCCACAAATTTTCAAGGCTGAGGATAATCCATAGAGATCTGAAAGCCAGTAACATCTTGCTAGATGACTACCTCAAGCCAAAAATATCTGATTTTGGCATGGCAAAGTTATTTGGGAGCAACGAGTCAGAAGCAAATACAAGTAGAGTCGTTGGAACACGGTGAGCCCATAAGTTGTCCTGTAACAGTTGTGTCATATATATATATATATAGGGTAGGGTTAGGTTAACGTACAAATGCCCTTATCGTACATTACGTACGCGATAACCCCAACCGTCAGATCTTCATCCCTCATGCGCTTTCATCCCCATGCGATTTCACCCCATAAAACACAACATGCGATTTCATCCCCCATGCGATTTTAGGGTTTTATCGTATGCGAATACATGTGAAAGTAATGTTTGGGCTCCTATAATATGCGATTTCTCATTAGATATTCAATAAAAAAATGAGAACATGCGATTTTATCATTCACCTGATGCGAAATTCAAATTTAATGCATCATCATTACATGCGAAATTAAAGTGAAAGTAATGTTCAGGTTCTTATAATATGCGATATTCAATAAAAAATGGGAACAACATGCGTTTTATTATTCAAATCATTGCAAATTCACATCTAGTGAATTATCATTACATGTGATATGTCAGTCTCAAAAGATGCGAAATTAATACCACATGTGATTCCATAACAATTAAAAATCATCACAGCCACTACAATCAAATAGTATTACTTTCAAAATATGCATAAATTTTAAAATTATACATTTACGGTTGTCTTTTTTGTGCGATTATAGTTTTAATCGATTGTTGTTTTCTATGGATTCACAGAGCAGCGCCGGATGAAAACCAGATGTTGATTTTGAATATGTTGAATTCGCCAGTGATCATGGCGAGTTCACTGGTGAGGGGGGAGTTACGATTGAATGAATTGTCTGTTTTGCCCTTAGCTATGAAAACTAAATCAGGGACACGTGTTTTGATCCTGTAGTCGCGTACGTAACGTAGGATAAGAGGAATTGTATTCTAACCTTCCCCTATATATATATATATATATATATAGGGCCAGGATCATTTCAGAACCATAAATATTTACAGAACTCGCAGAACTCCTAATAAACAATCTTTTTATTTATCTATTTTTATGTTTAGGATAATTTTATCATTTATTATATGTATTTTTACGATTACATACATGTTAAGAGTAATTTTATCATTTTTTATATGTAATTTTATAATTACACATATGTAAACTAGTTTTTTTACATATATGTAATTAGTTATGACACATATATATAATTTTGCCAATTAAACATATGTAAACTACTTTTAACATGTATGTAATCAAAGAAATACATATAATAGATGATAAAAAGATCATAAATACAAAAAACTTATATATAAAATGATTGTTTATTAGGAGTTCTGAAAGTTTTGTAGTTATTTAGAGTTCTGAAATGAACTCAACCCTATATATATATATATAGGGGGCCGCTAGAATGAGAACCACCTCGAGTTATGAGAACCGCGAGAACCACACCGTACGGGGCGAGGTGGACCAATTTTTTTTTTTCAAAAACGTAGATGCATGTATCATAAACACATTCGTAAAAAAAAAAAATTAAAAAAAAATGCCGTGTGTGTAGTTTTTTACACCACAAAGTTGTGGTTTACGAGTTCCGGATCAAGTAGTTCTCGCGGTTCTCATAACTCGAGGTGGTTCTCATTCTAGCGGTCCCCTATATATATATATATATAAAAGAAAAACGTGATGTATGTATTAACTCTTGATGTGATATCCAGTGGGTATATGCCTCCAGAGTATTTCATAGATGGCACCATTTCAACCAAGATAGATGTCTTTGGTTTTGGTGTTTTGCTGCTTGAGATAATAAGCAACAAGATGAATTATGTGAGCTATGATGTGGAACACCCACTCAACCTTCTTGGACTTGTAAGTTAATCCTAAGTCGTTGCTTTCTCATTTGAAACAAATTAGATATTCAAGTTTAAATGCAGGCATGGGAATTGTGGAACCAAGGCAGAGGTTTGGAGTTGATGGATCCAGTACTGGAAGATACATGCACTCCCAAGGAAGTGATGACATGCATTCATGTGGGTCTCTTATGTGTTCAAGACCATGCCGCAGATAGGCCTACCATGTCTGAAGTTGTTTCTATGCTTACAAACGAAAATATGAATCTACCTGAGCCAAAACGACCAGCGTTCTTCATTGAGAGGCACGGAGCTGAGACTGAGACAGGAAGAGGAGATAATTTGGAAAATGGGTCTGAAAATAGCGAACCAATTTCAATTTTAGTTTCAAAATAAAAGTCAGCAAGTTTAATATCATTATCATACTTAATATGCTACTTTTCTAGGAAACAGGTTAGAAAATGATTTCATGACCAGTGATATTAGATTAAGAATAAAGAGAAAATCACACAAAAGAACAGTATTATTATATGTCACTAGTTACATATATCTCTGTAGTCATAAGATTGAAAAGAAAAATTCGTGCATCGGTTTTAGATCCATTAAATGTGACCCACAATCAAGAAATACATGAAGTTATTTCACGTATCAACTTTATTTCCGTGTATATACTTCATCTTTGATGCGTCCCTTCGAAGTACATATATATTAGTACATGAAACAATGTCGTGTATCCTATTAAATTTCATGTATACCGAATTATATGCAAAGAGACAAAACTGGTCTACTAACGTGAAATTTTTTCACAAGCTCTTTATTTTCGCGTATGGTGAGAACTAACTCTTTTTATACATGTTTGTTCTACCTACTGTTCATTATAAGTGTCTGCAAGTACTAGTGTTTCTGCTGCTGTTTGAGCTGCGTTGACCAGAGTTGCACGAGGGATTTACGTGGTTCGGTCTAAACTCACCTACGTCCACACTTTGGTGGTGATAAGGAAATTATTTCTAGGCTTTTTAAGGCATGTAAATGTATATAATCACAGACCAATTGTCAACAATAAACATTCAACAAGAAAAGGAGTTTTGGATAAACCTGCAATCCACAACAATCATCTGCCTGTTCTTCGCCGTTCTCTTCATCGAAATGGTTACAATACTGTTACTCTTATTCAAAACTCCACTCTGAAAGCTTCTGATAATCAGATTAGATCGTGCGAAACGCGGCAGAGCACTGCTGGTTATGAGATCCGTCGGTACCACCGTGTTTGTGATCATGACGTACAACGTAACAAAGATCCAGAGCCGTCTGGCTAACGCCATAAACCCTACCGATCAGATTATTCTCGCTTCTTACCACATGCTCGAAGCTTCTCTCATGGACAATTTCATTGTTCAGTTGTGAATTTGGTTGAATTATGTTGATCGGATTATGTTAGTTTGACTGAAGCTAGGGTTTGTAGTTGGTGAAGTTAACCTAATTAGTAGAATAAATTGAGTAAGTTAATCATCAGTTGCAAGATACAAATGTAGTAACCTTTGGGTCGTCTTCAGCAAATCATAACAATCGCCGAATGTTTGGGGTGGGTGGTGGCTGCTGCGTGGTTGCGGTGGTTGAGTGATGGTGGTGGAACAGGGAGTAGAAAGAGAGTGTGTGTGCCAAGAGAGAGAAAAAGTGAGTTTTTAAGGGTAGAGGGTATAATCCTCGGGGACTTGTGCGGGGAGGGTGACATATACCGTGTGTTTGTGGGTATTCGGTGAGGAGGAGAGAGGGTGGGTATTTCGGTGAGTAGAATGGGGAGTTGACATGACATAATATTATTGGGTAGGATTTCACTTAAACACCCTAGGGTGATTGACTATACCCTTCACCCTAAGTAATTAGTAAAATTACCAATATATTCCGATTTAACATTAAATTTCAACTGAGTTAAAAATAAATGACATATTTTGTAACCTTTTGTAAACATAAAATATGAATCCCATCCATAGTTGTTGATAGTGAATAGCAACAAATAGCGACAAGACACCTATAGGCTATTGTGTAAGGTTTTGTAAACGTAAAATATGAATCTCATCCATAGTTGTCAATAGCGAATAGCGACAAGGCACCTATATGCTACGTAGCGAATAGCGACGGCTATTTTATAAATAGCGATACACTAGAAAAAAGATTTTTGAAATTTTTTATATGTATATTACATCAAAATACCCTTGTATATATGATATTTTACATGTATATTTAACAAAAACTAATAGTTAGTAGCAAAAGTTTAGGATTTATATGTTAGGTGTGTGAATGAAAGTCTCAAAATGTGGTAAATACTTTGTCCCACATTGGTGTGTGAACAAAGTTAGTGGTTGTTTATAAGGTAAAGTCTTTACTATTCCATTGTAGCTTTATGACATGTTTTACCACAAGTCCTACCCGCGCGCAGAGGGGGTGCAAAAAATGAGTTTCTGAACTGGAATTTAATTGAACTCGTGCATGCCCGCACGTCCTGCAGACACGAATGCAGCTCCGAAAACCCGGGCCAACGGGGGATGCAAAAAATGAGTTTCTGAACTGGAATTTAATTGAACTCTCTGCGGACACGAATGCAGCTCCGAAAACCCAGGCCCACGTGGGCCAATTTAAGCAGATTATGCAACGAGAGGTGAAAACTAACTTCGTTATTCGTCGCTAAGACCCATAAAGCGACACTTGGTCTCAAGGCTACATAACGCGCTATAGCCGCTGTTAAAAACTATGAACCCATCAATTTTAAAGACAAAAACACATTTTGCAATCTGATACAAACATAAAGGACGATGTTTGTAATTTACTCGGAGATAAATGAACATACCCAACGGCTGCAATTTTGATGGCTTATTAGTTATATGGAGTAAGACTTGTATTTTCTGTAATAAAAACAATGAGTTAACTGCTATTTTCGTATCTGTGGTTTGTTCAATTATGTCAGTTCAGACCAAATTTCAAAGTTGTATCATTTTCATTACAAACATTCTTGAAACATGCCACTTCCATACAAAAAATTAAGGTTGAATCAAATAATTGGACAAACCACAGGGACAAAAATGACAGTTAACTCATGTTTTTTTTGGACGGAACTGACATGTTTCAAGAATATCAGAGACGGAAATGATACAAATTTGGTCCGAACTGACATTATTGGACAAACTACGGGACAAAAATGGCAAACTCTAGAAAAATTAAGTTTGTTGTAGTATCGAAAATAAATCGAAATAAATTGTTTTTTTTTTGGCTGGATTCAAATCGAATAAAATTAACTAGAAGTCGAACATAAATTTTGAACTCAAAATGAATTGAGTTTCGAATTGAATAATCGATCTTTTCAAATGCGGCTTCAAACTATCAAAATTCTAATAATTAATGGATCTTAAGATTATTCAAGAAGAATAGATAAATACAGATTAAACAATGTACTCATTGGCGGAAATGACATGTTTCGGGTCAGGTCGGCTATCGATTCGGGTCAAGTCAAATAATAATAGTTCCAAATAAAACTAAAAAAATTCATTCATTCAAAGGACCCTTTCTCAAACATAAAAATTTGTGATTAAGTTTATTGTGTGGTGGGTAACCTAGGGTTAAACAAATAAGAGTTAAAATATATTTACAAAACTACCCATCACTTATATACAAAGTGGTAACAAACTTTACTTTAATTTATATATTGTATAAATATTTAGGAAAAATAATTGGAGGGAGGTGATCCTATATAATTTTTCCTAAATATTTATACAATTTATAAATTAAAGTAAAGTTTGTTACCTAGGGGGAGGCCATCCTACTCCTATATAATTTTTAAAATTTCCGGACGAAAAATCGAAACCTATACACTTTTAACCGAAATATTAGGGTGGGCGGGTGCAAATTAAAAGGAACCGATTAAACACCGAGCTCAATTCTTTACATCATAAACAAAAAAACCTAATATGAGAAATGAGTGAATCAAGTAACAAAGAAATGAGAAATCAATTAGTAGATTACCAGAAAGTATCCAAGATATTCTGAGAGAAATCAATCCACCCCAGACCGGATAACCGACCCGTTTTGATTTCCGATCAAGTTGTTCGGTTTCCAAGTTTAAACGTAAAATAAAGAGAAAATGTTTTTTTTTTACAAAATATCAATAAAATTCATATTACTACTAAAAAATATCAATAAAATTCATATTACTTCTAAAAAATATGGTCAGAATTCAAACAATTGACAATATGATAATGTTTAAGTGTTGTTTGTTTTTTCAGAGGTAAAACGTCTGTAGTCTGTAGTTCGGGTTGGAATGGGACTCGGAATCGGGTCGCACGAGCTGAAAATAAGCAAATCAGCGTTTGGAAGATGGGGGAGGCGTCGCCGACGCCCCCTGGTGCTTCACCGACGCGGTGTGTTGATTTCGACGCCTTAATTGACTGTCTACGTTAAAAATCCCTGACGCGAGTTTTAGGGTGCGTCGCCGACGCCCCTCACTGGTCCAGAAACGTTGTTTTTGTTAGTTTGACCCACCATGAGTTCCGTGCCTTCCGAAACTTGTTCCGTAACCTTTAAAGAGTCCCGAAATGTATTCCAAACTCACTAAAGAGTGTTTATGAGGTGTGATGAGCGTGTACGTAAGTATGTGTGGGAATGCAATAAGTCTACGGGCATGTATAAGTATGGGTTTGGATTTAGCTACATGTTAGCAATGAAATTCATAGGTAAGTACATTTAGAAATAAGTATGCTCGTAGGTTGATACGTATGAGACTTATTTATATGGATGTTTGTGTCACACCCTGGCTTTGCGGAAGCGTGGTTAGTTTTGGTGTGACTTCTTAATACCATAGCTTAATCATAACAAGCTATATGAATTTAAAAACCATGCAAGTCATCATTAAGCTTAAAAATCAACATGCAATACCATTGTTTTAAACATACGACCATAACCATGTTCAGTAAACATTACAACTTATAACAAACATAAACGAGGGTTAAGGATTGTGTCTTGTCCAGGTAAGAGAACACAACCCCTAATCCTTGATGACTTCATGAAGATTGCAGCGGAAAACGTTCATACCGTGCCAGAATCCGTTTAATTTCCTGAAATACATGTGAGTTGAAAAATCAACAATAATGTTGAGCGAGTTCATGTGCAAGTGAGTAAGTAAAACACTTGTAAGCATAAAAGTTTCCTGGTATGTAGCAGTGTAAGAGGACTTGTGATCACCAATGGTTTGCAAGGCCATTAGCATGTCGTGAAATGCAAGTAGGAAGACACAACCCTAGCTGATTTTTGCGTTGGGCAACCAAGTCACTCCAGGTCCGTTTTGGTTAGCCTCAGCGAGGTCCGTTTGGCCTAGAGCTGGGCTCGCTACACCCAGATAGATCTACCGCTCGAGTCCCTCGGTGTTCTAACTACCCATTCACATGATCTAAACCTCCTTACGTAAATCATACCGTGTATAATAGTACTTGTAAACAAAGTAACATGTATTTCACCCCCGCAGTTAAGTAAACTGAAAACAGTTAGAGAAAAGGGGGACATGAACTCACTGTGAGGCGTCTCTACCAAGTATCCCTGAATCAGAAAGCTGCGCGACGACCTACAAGTGCTAATATCTATTAGACGAACGGCCGTGCCTTAGCTTTAGAGTTTTAATGTTCTGGGGAAATAGTTAGACAACTATTTCGTGTTTATATTTCTTGGTTAACGTATAAGTAGATTCCTTCCCAAGGATGGGGTATTCGTACAAGTATTATGTATGTGGTGACTTAACGTATAAAAAAAAATACATTTACAAGTCTCCTATCCAGCACTTTAAAGTTTTATGTCAAAACTCAAGGCGAGGTTTAATTATGAGATATAAAGTTTCACATACACGATAGAAAAATAATTTTTCTAAGTCTAGGTATTTTTAGAAAAATTCGCCAGAACTTCCCCTAATAACGGGAGTATCCGTGCTAATACGCACATCATTTTCTTTTCGAAATCAAACCAAGATCATCAACAATCAACCCTTACGTTTTAACACGCAAAATACTACTCTTGTCGTTTCAGTTTCAATTTGTGAAAACTGGACTGTTTTCGGGCGTGTAAATAAATTACTTAACTTATTCCAAAAATTCCCAAATTTTTGTGGAACGTCATAACCGACCCACAAATTATTGTGTAAAAGTTTCGGGGTCCAAATCATTACCAAAAATTTATAGAAAATCGTTTACCGAACTGTGATCAGATTTGTTACATTCTGATCACAGTTTACAGAATAATTCGCCAAAAATTCCTCGTAAGTCCGTTTGTCGAAAATCCAGTTCGAGGGTCACAAATACATCTGTGTTCATCTTTGATAAAAGTTTCAGGGGCTGGTTCGGTTCAGGTTTTAAGTGGTGATCGAAAACACACAGCCCAATTTTCTGCAGTAACAAACAGCCCTAGCTGCAGTCACGTAAACAGATTTTTAAAATAGTAACCGACATCAGAAAAATACGATTCCAGCGCCATTTTCTTCGTTTTTCGAAATGACACGATTTAGGCTTTTGAAATTCCGTTTTTCGAGTTTTTAAGGTCCGTTTACAGCCTGTTAAAGGCGGCTGAAACAGTGACTCAGCATGCTGTTTTGTGATATAGATGTTATTAAATCGCGTTATAAGTGTCCGATTAGCGGGTTAAACAAGAAAACGACTTTTAAATATCAAGTATGTGTTATCCAACCCTTAAACCGACAAGATTCCACTTCATAAATCATACACAAGTAAACTTTTATGTAGATTTTATGTTCATAACTCATGTTTTCACATTTTTCTAATATTCTTGTAATCTAGCGATTTAAACAACAATACTACATGTTAAATGCCATAATTTTCGAACAAGATGAGATCAAGTATGAAGAAGCTTACTACTAGCCTCTAGCTAGGGAAGAAATCTTGTGTCAAAATGATGAGAAAAAGATGTAGAAACAAGCAAGAACAATGCTCCCTTGCAATCCCTTCAAGTTGCACCTTCCATGGATGGTTTCTAGGCTTTGAATGGACAATAAAATGAAGAAGATGATGTTGTTTAGGGTGGTGATGGTGTGCTTGGTTGTGGGCAGCCGATCAAGAGAGAGGAGAGAGTGAAAATGTGTTGCAAAATCTTGTGAAGTGATGTACATTTATAAGGAACATTACTTATATTTACTTTCTCATATTTTGTATAGATAAGCAAGCAAAACAATAAATACTAGATCATTGAATCCAAGCAAGAAGATTGGAAGTATGATGTTATGACATGTGGGGTCCCACTTGGGGAAATGAATTCGTTGGGGGGGGGGGGGTATTATGTAAATATTGTGACTAGAATGTATAAGTGTAAGTAATGTAATATAGCTAGTTGATTTATTATAGGCGGGTGTTATGGCATACGGGGATCATGACTAGCCATAAATAATAAAATAAAGTATTTAACAAAAATTTAGTGCCCCGGGTAATGTCCGGTTATACGGTTAAGTACCGTTCCGTTAAAATGTTTAATTATACCGCAAAAGGCCCTTTATGTATATTTTTGTAACATAAATTATTCCTGGTACTTAGGAAAATATACGGGACCGTTATGCAATGTTTTTGCACTGTATTAGCAATTTAAAATGCTGAGTTCTATAATAAAGCGCAGAATTTTGTATTTAAAGTACGTTTTAGGCACCTCCAATCAGTGTATCTTATTCCTAGAGACGCGGTACCACAACCCTTATATCCCTACACTCACTACCAGTGTAGCAAAAATATATGAGGCTCTTAACAGGCCTTAGAGGCAGTGTCTGCCTGATGCTGGTTATTTCAGCATGTTCACTGTGTATCCGTTTAGTGCTACTGTGCTTTTTTTGTGCATCAAGTTTGCCACTAGGGTTCAGCATGTAAATAATGTAGTGACAGCAAATAAAGTATGATGCAAGTAAGTGCATGTATCAGTATGCAGGTAGCAGTTTATCAGCTAGTTTCAAGCAAGCACAGTAATTAAGCAGAAATTAATCATTAATTAAGTTGTACGGATACCTGGTTTAGTGCGGGTTGTCACATTCTCCCCCCGTTAAATAAATTTCGTCCCGAAATTTAAGTCCTGCTTGTAGATGCAGAGTTCTTAGGAAATAAGTGGGGGTATTTCTCTTTCATCCGGTCCTCACGTTCCCCTGTGAATTCAGGACCATGTCTGGCATTCCAACGAACTTTGACGAGTTTGACACTGCTCCGGCGGGTCTTGTTAACTTTCCAATCCGTGACCTCAACAGGTTCTTCAACGAAGTGGAGCGTGTCGTCAATGTGAATCTCGTCGATAGGAATGGCAACGTCAACTTGAGTTGGACTTTTCTTTAGATTGGACACATGAAATGTATCGTGAACACCATTTAGTTCAGCAGGTAGGTCCAACTTGTATGCTACTGTCCCAATTCTTTCCAGAATTCTGAAAGGACCAATGTAGCGCGGATTTAACTTCCCACGCTTTCCAAAGCGTGCCACCCCCTTCCAGGGTGAAACTTTCAATAACACCATCTCTCCGACTTGGAAGTCCACGTGCTTCCGGTTTGGATCCGCGTAGGCCTTTTGTCTGTGGCGAGCGGCTTCGATGCGTTTAAGAATTTGCGCGATCTTATCTGTCGTTTCTTGGACGATCTCGGGACCAGCAAGCTGCCTATCACCTGCGTCAGACCAACATAGTGGTGTTCGGCACTTGCGTCCGTATAGGGCTTCAAATGGCGCGACACCAATGTTGGTGTGGTAGCTGTTGTTGTATGAAAATTCGACTAAAGGTAAGTGTTTATCCCAGCTACCTCCCAAATCCATAACACATGCCCTCAGCATGTCTTCCAACGTTTGTATTGTTCGCTCGCTCTGGCCATCAGTTTGCGGATGGAATGCGGTGCTCAGATTCAATTGTGAGCCAAAAGATTCTTGGAAGGATTGCCATATTCTTGACACAAACCTTCCGTCTCTATCAGAGATGATTGAGAGAGGCACTCCATGGCGTGCTACGATCTCTCTCAAGTAAATTTCCGCAAGTTTACTAGTACTGTCTTTCTCCTTGATTGGCAGAAAGTGTGCGGATTTTGTTAGGCGGTCAACAATCACCCAAATCATATCATGGCCTCTTGGCGTTCTTGGCAGTTTCGTAACAAAATCCATGGAGATTTGTTCCCACTTCCACTTGGGAATCTCAGGTTGTTGCAGAAGTCCCGAAGGCTTCTGGTATTCTGCCTTGACCTTAGCGCACGTTAAACATTTGTTCACGTAAACAGCAACGTCGCCTTTCATTCTAGGCCACCAATAGTAATCTTTGAGATCTTGGTACATCTTATCCGCCCCCGGATGGATAGAGTACCGTGACTTGTGCGCTTCGTCGAAAATAACTTTCCTTAGATCTCCAAACAGAGGAACCCAAATCCTTTTCTCGAGACATAACGTGCCTTCTTTGTTTGGTGCCAGTAACTTCTCCATCCCACGGAGATATTCATCCTCACGGTTTTCTTCCCTAAGGGCTTCTTTTTGTGCAGCACGAATGCGCAAGGAAAGATCGGTTCGTATAATCATTTCCAGAGCCCTAACCCTTATGGGCTTGATTCTTTCCTTTCGACTTAGGGCATCGGCGACCACATTCGCCTTCCCTGGATGATACTTGATCTCGCAGTCGTAATCGTTCAGTAATTCAACCCATCGTCTCTGCCTCATATTCAACTCCTTCTGGTTGAATATATGCTGTAAGCTTTTGTGATCTGTGAAGATTGTGCATTTCGTACCATATAGGTAGTGTCTCCAGATCTTTAGTGCAAAAACCACTGCGCCAAGCTCTAAATCGTGTGTGGTATAGTTCTTTTCATGCACCTTCAGTTGGCGTGATGCGTAAGCAATGACCTTCTGGCGTTGCATCAACACACAACCCAATCCCTGACGCGATGCGTCGCAGTATACCACAAAACCGTCGGTACCTTCCGGTAGAGCTAAGATTGGCGCGTTGCAGAGCTTATCTTTCAATATCTGAAACGCTTCGTCCTGTTTGATTCCCCAATCAAACGTCTTATCCTTCTGGGTCAGGAGCGTCAACGGTTGAGCGATTTTCGAAAAATCCTCGATGAACCTTCTATAGTAGCCAGCCAAACCCAAGAATTGTCGAATCTCAGTTGGCGTTGTAGGCGTTTCCCAATTCTTGATTGCCTCGATCTTTGTGGGATCAACATGAATTCCATCCCCATTAACCACATGTCCGAGAAACTGGACTTCGCGTAGCCAAAACTCGCACTTAGAGAACTTGGCGTACAGTTGTTCTTTCTTTAGCAGCTCCAATATGGTTCTAAGATGTTGTTCGTGTTCAGCCTTCGTCTTTGAGTAAATCAGGATGTCGTCGATGAATACAATCACGAACTTGTCTAAGTATGGCTTGCAAACTCTATTCATTAGATCCATGAAGACTGCAGGTGCGTTCGTCAAACCAAATGGGATAACGAGGAACTCGTAGTGTCCATAACGAGTTCGGAAGGCTGTTTTCGGGATACTTTCCTCCTGTATCCTTAGTTGATGGTATCCAGATCGAAGATCGATCTTAGAGTAACAGCTTGAACCTTGAAGTTGGTCAAACAGATCATCAATTCTTGGCAGAGGATACCTGTTCTTGATCGTCAGCTTGTTCAATTCTCTGTAGTCAATACACATGCGGAAACTTCCGTCCTTCTTCTTGACAAACAGGACCGGAGCTCCCCAAGGCGAGAAGCTTGGTCGGATAAAACCCTTGTCTAACAGCTCCTGAAGCTGTGTTGACAATTCCTGCATCTCAGACGGAGCAAGTCTGTATGGTGCCTTAGCCACAGGCGCTGCGCCTGGAACTAAGTCGATGTGAAACTCCACTTGCCTCTGAGGTGGCAGTCCGGGTAAGTCTTCCGGGAAGACTTCTGGATATTCCCTTACGACAGGGATGTCTTCGATTCTTGGTTCGGC
The DNA here is from genome assembly GCA_030545235.1 of Helianthus tuberosus. NCBI lineage: Eukaryota > Viridiplantae > Streptophyta > Magnoliopsida > Asterales > Asteraceae > Helianthus > Helianthus tuberosus. The sequence continues at coordinate 5,223 of JARYGA010017102.1, read as the reverse complement.
AGCCTTCTTATCCACGATGTGTGCCAGGAAAGCAACACATCCATTCTGTAAACACTTCCTTGCTTTCAAGCAGCTGATAAATCTTAGCGGCGTGTCACGCTTCTCTCCGTGAACCACAATTGTCTCACCATCATCAGTTGGGATACGAACAACTTTCTCGTGACATACTATTTCAGCCTTGTTTCCGGATAACCAATCCATTCCTACCACCACGTCGAAACTTCCTAATTCGACTGGTAGTAGATCCAAAGTAAACTCGCGTTCTCCCAGTTCTATCGCACAGCCTCTGATTACTTCGTCGGCTTCAACTAACTTTCCATTAGCTAATTCGATCGAGTAGGGAATGTCTAACTTATTAGCAGCTAACCCAAGCATATTCTTAAATTCTAACGATACGAAGCTATAGTCGGCACCAGTATCAAATAAAACAGATGCATAGCGCTGATTGATAGGGAACGTACCCGTAACAACATTTGGATCCTGGCGTGCATCCCTAGCTTCGAGTTGGAACACTCTACCACGGGCCTGATTCAACGTTGGGCAATTCTTCTTAAAATGCCCGATTTCCCCGCAGTTATAGCATCCCAGTCTCTGCCCATTACCACCAGCTTGATCATTTCCCGGATTACGATTTACTGCGCCCGCTTGGTTAGCATTGTTGCCTTGATTTCTGTTATCTCCAAAATTTCCTTGTGGGCGGTTTCCGTTTCCACCACGGTTATCATTCCTATTTCCATATCCTCCCTGGCCTCCCCGGCCAGTACCAACCCAACAGGTGTCCTTCAAATGACCACGTTTCCCACATACTTCGCATACTTTTAGCCTACATTGACCCGAATGGTGACGCTGGCAGGCACTACACTTAGGCAGAGTGCCCATATATCCTCTTCCTCTCCTTCCCCTGCCAGCTGCTCCCTGAGCTGGCGTGCTTGGTGCTCCTCTCTTACCATCACCACTAACACTTTGTTTGAAGTTCGAAAACTTTCTTTTGTTACTTCCAGACGGCTCAACATGAGTCTCTTTCTCCTTTGCCTTAACATCACCAAACTTGTTCAGACGAATGGCCTCTTCGGTGAGAGCCACGCTCAAATCGATGGCTTCGGTGATAGTTGCTGGTTTGGAGGAGGTTACCATGCTTATTATTTGGGGAGCCAAACCCCAAATGAAGCGCTCGATTCGCTTGTATTCAGGCGTAACCATGTAAGGAACCACTTGAGATAAGTCGTGAAACCTCTGGACGTATTCCGCAATCTTTGGTCCATCCATCTTTAAGTGCCAAAATTCAGTCTCCAACCTTTGAATTTCTGCGCGTGAACAGTACTTTTTGCGCATCAGTTCTTTCAATTCGGCCCAAGTCAGGGCGTAGGCGGGAGCTTCGCCTAGAGTTTGTACTTGTAGGTTCCACCAGGATAGGGCTCCATCTAGAAACAGCCCTGAAATGTATGTGACTTGCTGATCCTCTGCACACTTGCTCATGCGTAGGACAGAATCGGTTTTCTCAGCCCAGCGGGTAAAGGCAACTGCACCTCCTGTGCCATTGAAGTTAACTGGTTTGCAGTCTAAGAACTGCTTGTAGGTGCATCCTGCACGTATGTTAAAACATGTGTTTGGCATTAGCATCATTGCTAAAATCTCCAATTAGTTCATGGTAGGTTCGAATGGCGTGGTATTACCGTGAGGTGGATTGTTATTGCCTTGGTTAACACTTCCGCTCCCTCCTGGCTGAGATGCTGCGTACTGTGCTATGGCAGCTGCAATGACTTGCTGTAGCTCTGCCTCGTTAGTAGGCATTGGCATGGGCGTAGGGCGTTTTGGCGGCATCTTCTAAAAGATGGTTTAAGTTGGTCAGGCCATAGTAAAATTCTCATGTTATAATACGTAAATCAGTTCGTAGTATAGCGTACGTATATAACGGTAGTAATAGTATAATCACACAACATCTCATGTTATCACACATCACAAATATCAATCACACAACACCCATGTCATAAAATATAAACAAGTAGTCAAGTGAATCAAAATATGGTGAGAACACTGCGATTGCCATATAAATGAGACCACATCGTAAGTGTATACATACAATCATCAATCACTAGGGGCTACATCACCCCTGTCAAAAGCTACATCAGTATCAATACAACATCAAGTACATAACAAAAGTCAAGTCATAACGTAGTCTCCCCAAAATGCTGTGCAGACAAAAAGCAATCGCCGCCTTCTCACCTCGCCTACCCTAGTGGCACCGATGAGCTCTAAGCCGATGGTGGTGGAGGAGGAAAATGGGTATAAAACAAACGGCGCAACTGTAACCAGTCCGCCTCCATCGCCTGCTGTGTACGAATAATGGAAGCAATCTGCTGCTCCAAAGTAGTAAGACGAGCAGCATAGTCAAGGGGTAATGGTCGTGATGGCTGTAACGGAGTGGGTACCCGGCCATGGCACTGACATGGCTGCAGATGGGCTCTCTCCAACTCCTGTAGTCGCTGCTCATGCGACTCATGCTGGTATACAAATGACATCAATACATCCTCAATGGTATGTCCCACGTGGAACCTGTGGTATGGATCAGTGGGTGGCATAGGGGAAAACGGTGCCCACAGCAGTGGCTCACGTGTGGGGTCAAAGGGTGCCACACGAAAAGGAGCAGTAGTAGGTGGAACAAACGGCATCTGAGGCATGAAAGGCATGGGCATCGGTACATGCCCTGATGGGTGGGCTGAAGAGCCCTCTCCAGGCCCTGCTGGAGGTATAAACATAGGAACCTGAAACGAAAAATCAGTATGTGGTGCAACAGGAATCTGTGGAGGGAATGGGGGAACGTCCTCGTCTGCCGGTATCCAGCCATGCTGGGCGGACTCGTCCGGTGGATCCATATGAGCCGCGAACGGTGCATGTCCGGGCTCTATGGGAACGGGATCAAATATGGGAGCAACAACAGGGTGAACGGGTGCCAAGTGCTCGAAAGGGGGGTCAACTGGTACAGCAACAATGGGTAAAGGACCAATGGGATCAACAGGAACATCTATGTGGTGATCATCAGCAATGGGCTCAAAAGGTACATCAGCATGCGCAGGGTCATGCTCTGGTAAAGGGTCAAGGGCGGCAGCCTGCTCCGGAGCAATGGCAGGCTCAAAGTCATCAAACGCCATGTCAAAATCAAAATCAGGATCAATCGGATCAAAAGGGTCAACAGGATCTGCTGGATCCTCCATCAACTCGTCCATCGGGACATACTCTAAATCACGGTCAGGATCAAATCCTGGTGGGAACATAGGATCTGAATCCTCCTCGACGTCATGGTCAAAAACAAGTCCAGGTATGGAAGCAACAGAAAAAGCCTGGTCAGAATCGGACCCATGGGAGAAGTGCTGCGCACTATGAGCATGTGTGGGTACAGAAGCCACAGACTCAAAGGAGTCCGCGACTGGAGAATGAGCAGGTGACTCCGCAGCCGGAGCATCTGCGATCAGTAAGGGAGCAACAGCAGGTAGGGCCTCGCCCTGAGCATCCTCCAAAGGCTCCTCCTCAAACATATCGACGTCGTCCTCCTCGTCGTCGATGGGTAAAACATAAGCTGGGTACGCAGCCAGCGGTATGGGAGCAGGGATCAGTGCCAAGGGTAGATCCCCTGCTGGAAGATCAACTGGGAGCTCATCTACGCCGTCGGGTAAGGCGAATGGCTGAAAGTCGTCATCATCCGTGCTGGTGAAGTCTGACGTATACACCTCGTGCTCCGATGACTCAATGTCGTCTGAAACGATAGGCCTCGGGCCAGTGGTGCCTGAACCACCAGTGTCTGCAGAATCCATGTGTCTGTAACATATACACAAACATGCACAAGTAGTCAATCATAAATCAAGTAATCACATAAGTCACCAAGTAAGGTATCACATAATTCTCCTAGTCTTACTAGCCAATTTCATCCAGTCTTCCAGACTGCTCTATCCTTCACTTAAACCAAACCTCGATCCTCCAGATCGATCCTCAGCCCTCCAAGCCGAGCCTTTTCTTCCTAGCCTTGCTAGCCCACTATCTTGGTCACCTAGACCAAGCCTCGATCCTCCAGATCGATCCTATAACAAACCAACGTGCTCAACTACCTTGACCATCTCGATCCTCCAGATCGATCCTCAGCCCTCCAAGCTGAACTTATAATTAATAAAATGTGCTCAACATTTGTTTGTAAAAAGTGTGGATCTGGACTTAAGTGGTATGCAGAAAAATGTTTTCGTGAGAGCCCTAGTGATCATAGTCTAGACTCGAGACAGAATCCTAGTTCGCTATGATCAGAGCTCTGATACCAAGCTGTCACACCCTGGCTTTGCGGAAGCGTGGTTAGTTTTGGTGTGACTTCTTAATACCATAGCTTAATCATAACAAGCTATATGAATTTAAAAACCATGCAAGTCATCATTAAGCTTAAAAATCAACATGCAATACCATTGTTTTAAACATACGACCATAACCATGTTCAGTAAACATTACAACTTATAACAAACATAAACGAGGGTTAAGGATTGTGTCTTGTCCAGGTAAGAGAACACAACCCCTAATCCTTGATGACTTCATGAAGATTGCAGCGGAAAACGTTCATACCGTGCCAGAATCCGTTTAATTTCCTGAAATACATGTGAGTTGAAAAATCAACAATAATGTTGAGCGAGTTCATGTGCAAGTGAGTAAGTAAAACACTTGTAAGCATAAAAGTTTCCTGGTATGTAGCAGTGTAAGAGGACTTGTGATCACCAATGGTTTGCAAGGCCATTAGCATGTCGTGAAATGCAAGTAGGAAGACACAACCCTAGCTGATTTTTGCGTTGGGCAACCAAGTCACTCCAGGTCCGTTTTGGTTAGCCTCAGCGAGGTCCGTTTGGCCTAGAGCTGGGCTCGCTACACCCAGATAGATCTACCGCTCGAGTCCCTCGGTGTTCTAACTACCCATTCACATGATCTAAACCTCCTTACGTAAATCATACCGTGTATAATAGTACTTGTAAACAAAGTAACATGTATTTCACCCCCGCAGTTAAGTAAACTGAAAACAGTTAGAGAAAAGGGGGACATGAACTCACTGTGAGGCGTCTCTACCAAGTATCCCTGAATCAGAAAGCTGCGCGACGACCTACAAGTGCTAATATCTATTAGACGAACGGCCGTGCCTTAGCTTTAGAGTTTTAATGTTCTGGGGAAATAGTTAGACAACTATTTCGTGTTTATATTTCT
>JARYGA010017101.1:0-26619 GCA_030545235.1 Helianthus tuberosus | reverse complement strand
ACTTTCCCTGTAGCTTGGATCAAAGATCTCCACCAAGCTAATGCTTCTCCCTTAAAAGACTAAGACACGAATTTCACAATATCCTTATTATTGCAACCACTGATATCCACAACCGTATCCATCTCGTCCAACCAAGTCATGCAATCTACAGCTCCTTTTTCCCTAGTGAAATCCCTGGGTTTGCACGAAACGAAGTACTTATAGGAGCAACCCTTATTACGGGGTTCTTGATTTTGTACGACTCTTTGGGATGGAGCACTCCTCTGGTTTGATGAGTGGTGAGAATTGCTGTTGTGGGTAGTGTGGGTCCTGGAGGGTGTTCTAGAGTGTGGTGCAGATTGGGTCTTTGCACGGGTACCACTGGATTCATGGAGCTGTCTATCCATAGCTCGATTTACGGCATTATCTATCATTGCCTGTAATTCTGCACCCGCTACATTTACTCGGGCATTATCATGCTCTCTCCCTGGGTGACTATTGATCTCGTTTGAGTCGGCCATGTAGCTTGAACTGTTACATATTGACAATAATTTATTGGTGAGTTTATTATAGAATTGTCTTTTATGGCAATTTTATTAACCGCGGTAATCATAGACCATATATGGTTAATTTATTAGTCACATTTATTTAGGATTTCTAATATAATTTATCCTAATTATAAAACAATAATAGTTTTATTAGCACATAAGGCCTAGTCACAGGGACAATTTAAATCATAAGCTATGATTTCAGAGAATCAAGGCTTTTAAAGTTTGAACATAGTTCATTACTTTTATCAGACAGGGTCACAGACTATTACTGTCTTTTGTCTCATATGAAAATGAGAAGGGCCCGCAGGCATTCTATCACCAATGGATGGCAAAAAGAACTGATCATATTTATTGATGATTTAACCCATGATTCAGAGATCATTTAGTTGGGTTAGGAATCTTTGAAAAGATCCCTATATAATAATAACACGTGTGATTTTTAACGAATCATGTCTGCCAGGAGTGTTAACATGTTTTCAGATGTTAACTGGGATTTAAATCTTTTTAACGGGTTTTAGCATCTGGGCCAGGTCTTAAAATAACATGCAGGCTAGGTTATACCTTTAAGATCCTTAATTAAAATTAAAATAGGCAGATAGATTTTTAAAAGGAATGATTCCGATTTATTTATTTCATATATAATTTAATTATGCACAACATAGCCAAGATGAAATTTATAAACTTACATTCCATTAAAACCTAAAAGTAGTACACTTTGCCCTAAACGAGACTTTTCACAGAAACATTTGCCCTCGCAGGAGCTATACTGGCAATACAGGTCCTCGCAGTGACTGTTTCCAAAAATAAATGTCCACGCAGGGACTAATAAAGACAAGTCCTCGTAGGGACTAAGTACAAGGATAGATGTCCACGCAGGGACTACATACACACATAAATAAATGTCCACGTAGGGACTTGATTTAAACAAGGAAATACAATAATACATATTGGGATTTAACGATCCCGTTTCTTCTTTCCCTTCAGCAAACTTGCCAAACCACTCATGAATCCCTGATTCTTCCTACGCTCACTCTGGAGGTCTCGCTTAACCTTATCCAGTCTTTGACGGAGATCCTCCTGCTCTGGTGGGGAAAACCGTGGTGGCTGGTACTGTAGCGGTGGCTGAGCAGGTACTTGATACCCACGAGCTGGGTGTCCCATTCCCCAAGGGGTTCCATATGGTCCCTCAGGATTTTGGGCAAGGTAGTTTGCTGCCACTTGGTATGGGTCGGCCTCGGCATAGTTATAGTTATGGTATGCTGGCGGTCCGTATGGGTTGTAAGCTGCCGGAGCAGTATAAGCAGGGATAGGGTTGCCAAAACCCGGTGATGGCGGTGCAATAGGTGCCGAATTCACCTCTGAAACTGGAACTGAAGGTCCACCCATTTGTGGGTCTTCATATATTGGCAGGTAGTGGCTGCCACTAGAGTGTTGAGGGGAGCTGAAATGAAAATCCGCTCCTCGTGCTGACATCCGAGCGCCAGTTCTCCTACGTCTTGGTGGTGCTGGAGGCGCTAGATTAACTGGCGGCGGTGGAGGCGGTGGCGTGACTGCCACGAAACGTGGATCCCCAGAGGGATCTTGCTGCTGCTGTTGCGGCTGCTGGTGAGGCGATGAATGGTAAGATGGTGTAAAGTACCACTCACACCGGTCGAACTGTGCCTGATGACTATCCGGACCTTGGTATGGTGTTCCGTGAAAAGACGAACCATCAGAGATCTCAACAGGATGGTTCGGGGTTCCGGTTGCAGGCTCGACGGGATCTGTGTCCTCGTCCATGTCCATCGCTTGATCACCTGAAAAATGATCCTCCGGTCCTAGTGGGTTAAAGCCCCCTTGTTCTGGTAGGTAGTCCTCCGGGTTAAACTGGCCCCGAAAGACAGGAGTAGGGTCGTCGAAGGAACAGTGCGATGAGGATCGCTGTAGGGGTATGTATGAAGGTTGCGGGTTGTTGGGCTCATTCTCGGACTGAGGCCATAGGAGTGATGATATGGAGGCATTGAGCTATACGACGTAGATCGTCTGGAAGGCTCCTCATAAATCCTCCAAGGTTCTCATGGATCTGCACTCCTTGTAGAAGAAGGAGTTCGCCGGCTCGAAGGCCCGGCCTCGTGGTCGTTAGGGGCGCTGATTGGCCCTTTTCCTCGATCTCCTCGCCTGAATCTTGGCGGCATTGCTAAACCTATTAATATAAACAAGGTAATAACAAGGAAAAATAAAGGAATGTGCAATTGTATCATTGAGATTAAATTAAAATAAAAACATTTTGGATTATTCCTAAGTTCTTGGTCTAGACTCGAAGATTTAGGAATGTGCAATTGTATCATTGAGATTAAACACAAAAGGCTAGTGTTTAACTCACTCAATGTTGGCTCTGATACCAACCTGTCACACCCCGAATTTCGTCGTATTACCGGTGGGCCCGGTAGGGGAGTATCGTGACGTGGTTGGTAACATAATAGTCAAACAACGCAATATTTAAATGCACAGCGGAATCAAAGTATAGATTCATTTCAACCAAACAATATTGTAATATTAAGTATCACAAGTAGTCGAATATAAATCCACAGGTAGATCAAAATAAAAGGAAACAATGTTCAACAGTCTATGACATCCAAGCTTGCGAGACTTATTGTGGATGCTAGGAGAAAAGCCAGCCTATTACGCGTAGTACCTGCACTTAACCTTTTTGAGAAAATACGTCAGTTTACACTGGTAAATACAATCAACCGACTCATTTTGAAAAGAGTTTAAGAAAATGCATTGAAGGCACAAGGCACAAATAATATTTTATAACTTGGGATAATTATTAGAATATAATACTTGTAAAGGATTTACATGTTTCTTATGCGTTCAGTAGCCCGGGTCGAGCCGGGTTAAAGATCAATAGACACACCACATTATGTATATGAGCCACCGACGGGCGTACGCCTACGCCCCGTGCTTAGGTCGTGGCCATTTCGTAAAATGATACCAGGGATATCCGGGACATGGTCATTAACCCCCCAAAGGCTTTAAGCAAACAAACCAATTTAAACGAGACATATCAATACTTTAACCATCATACAATTAAAGATTCAATGCCCGACCAAGCGGTATTTTATATACCGTACCCCAAGCCCGTATAGGGAAAATAAGTTAAGAGTATTTACCTGAGCAAGTATAAATCAAAATCAGCGAGTGCAAGTATCTTTTACTGGTTCTCCTAATCTGGAACGAAGGTTTATAATAACCTATTAGAATCCTAACGGGTCTTTAGTTAAGCTTAAGCTTAGACCAGTTAGTTTTAAAGATACGGTTCGTACGCACGATTAAGCGAAGACCGGATAGAATGTGTTTTTGACCCGAAAAGTTCGAAGACTTGCTTAATATGGGAATATTATACACATTCTGGATTTTGAGATAAAACCGATAAGGTTTGACCCGTTTCGGCTAATTTATGTAAACTAGTTACATAAACCGAACCGAACGCGCATGAAGCGTAACGGATAACCATAAGAGTCCTAAACAGGTTTCCTCAGTTAACATGCCTTAAATATGCTGTGATATCAGTATGATATCTTCCATTATGCCCAAAACGAGTTTAATCTCATATTAAGCCCCGTAGGGGTATTTTGGTCATTTTAAAGATTATAAAAGGGATTAATTTATCTTCTGTGATCCGGGTCTGAATAAATCAGTAAAATAGTTTATTTTAACTTGGTATATCAGTTGGTGTTAAGTCCTATGTGGCAAAATGGTTTTAAACTCTTACTATGCGCTTAATACGCGTATAACGTCGTTTTAAGCGATTTACGGGTTAAAATAGTATTCTGAGCTTTTTGATCAGTTCAATAGGTTCAAAACACTCCATTTATTATTTGAAATCAGTAGCAATAGGATTGGTGTCAAAAGGATTTGTAAAACTCATTTTATGGCCGAAAAGGGTATATTCGGTATTTACCGAATCAAGGCACTAACCCTAGCTTATGATCAGTTTAAAAATAATTAAAAATCTTCAAAAATCCCAAAATATTATGTTACATCAGTGGGTAAAAGTTTTGGGGTCAAAAATGGGGTTAAGATAGGCTTTACGCTAATGACGCCGTTTAATTACTAAGAAGCGTTATAATTACGTCATTAAGCATAACTCCTAATCTAGACCTCCGACTGATGTGAAAATTTAGGGATATGTTTTATAATCAGTAACAAAGATTATTGTACTTTCACATTTCCAAAATTCTCGTTGTATGGTCATAAGGGCATTATGGTCCATATTTAAGCATTTAACGGAAACGTCGGACACTTAAGGATTTAAGTGGTAAAAATGCAGAGGGTTATACAAACATGTAACTAGGTCCTAATGGAACTTTAAGGCATGTCTAAACCTATCTAAACCGGGTCAGAACTGAGGTCAAAGCAAAAGTCAAACTTTTGCGTCTTTCGGTTCCGAATCGGTTCAAAACAGAAAGTTGTCGAATCAAACAAACTTATACAAGTTCTTATGCTTATTATCAGGTTATATGAATGATAAAATAGGTTACACGTCTTTTTCATTGTTAATCACGTGTTAATTTGAAAATAACAATTCTGTTGACTTTTTCGGACAACGTTTGACTCGTCATTTGACCTAGTTAGATCGGGAATCAGTGAGTACCCTTTTAAGGGTTTATTACCCACTTAATTACCTACTTATAACAACTTTCATTTCGGCAAAACACTGGACCATTTGTGTTTTATCGTTAAGTCAAACCGTAATTACGACGGTTTTACTTCTAAGCTAAATACTAAGCATAACTTAATTAAAGAAGGTTAAACATACTTACACTTGTCTAATGGATGATTAGGAAGGTCTTGGTTCAGCTCTTGTGCTCCTCAAATGCTCAGAAGATGAAGTTGAAAGGAATGATCATAAGTTGTAACTTGGTGTGACTTATATAGTGAGTCAAACTCACTTAGATTGATGACATGCAACTCTATAATTGATCAAGGATGCTTACAAGTGCCATCTATAGCCTATAAACTACTTTAGGACGCCCAAGGTATGCAAAACAACACATATAAGTCGGTTACAAGGCTGAAACAGGCACCTGTCAAGTTTCTGTCGCTGGTACCTGTCACGCGGCCCGCGTAAGATATGGTTAAGTCTTATGTGGCCCGCCTGGACCTCCTGTTCAGGTTACCAATTTTCTTGTTATTGCATTTTTGGTCCCCGGTCCTCCTAAACGTCGCTTTCACTTCAATTCTTGCATTTTAAACCTTTAAAATTGACATTTAGGGGCTTTAACACTTATACCCACTTTGTGAAGCCCTTGGCCACTTTGAGTTTACCCGAAAAGTCATAAATTTCCATGTTGACGCTTCTAACCCCTCGCACACGAATTTTATCATAACTTTCTCATACGGTAACGAAACTTGGTGAAATTTTTATGGTGCATTCTAGTGAGCATAATTAATCGTTAAAAGGTCACTCAGAGCTATATCTTAACATGTTGACACATTTAACCCCTGTAGTTTGTAATCTCTCACTTTCTTTCACAATTCGCTTCGTATGATCCATGCTCCATTCGTTTAAGGTTATAAACATCATGTACGGTTATTGTAAAGTATATTTATTCATTGTTGACACTTTGAACCCTTATATTTACATAGTTTCATTGTTTCTCAACTTTAGTCCTTCAAGAACATTCTTTCACACGTTCAAACCTATGACACGTGTCAACACATTATAGGACGTAAATTTTCGAGGTGTTACAAAATGCCCCTAATTGAAGAGGTAGATTGGTGCACTTCCGGTTTTTCAAAGCTTCGTGCGTTTTTACAAATGGTCGTCCCAACACTAGAGGAGCGTCATCGAGGATGACAAAGTCGGTTGGGATTACCATTTGATTTGTTTGAACCAATACATCCTCAACTACACCGATTGATTTTATTACTTTCCGATTTGATAGAAAATTGGGTATTTGAAGTGGAGAAAAATCACTAATACTTAATTTTTCGAAAATGTAGTTAGGCATTATGTTAACACAAAGATCTTTATCAATTGTGACATTACTAATAAACGAATTTTGAAAGAAACATGGAACCGCTGTAATGATAATTTCAAATGGGTCTTCTTTTATTAGCGAGGTTTGATCATTAGTTAACTTAACACTTACTGTTTCGTCAATTTTAGTGTTAGTGTTTAACTCTTTTAAAAACTTAGCATGAGTGGTTACTAAACAATGATTTTCGAAAGAAGGTGACAAGAGATTAATTTCTTCAAAATTAGACTCTTCCTGAATTTTAACGTTGTCGGACTCACATTCTTCGTTGTTTGACTCATGTGTCGGTTTTTCACTTATTTGTTCTTCCATTTTTACACTTTCTCTTCCTTTTTTAATTCTTCTCTAGCGCGGGACTCCTCTTCCCTTGCGCGAGATTCTTTTATATAGCGATCGATAACTCTAAGGTGTTCTAATATCCTATCGGTCATTTCGGTTATAGAAAAAGAATCGGGATTTTCAAAGCTTGAATCCGGTTGTTCGATCCTTTGTTCCTCATAATACCCATATGAAGTAGATGGTTCACACCATTGTTCTTCATTGTAAGCATATGATAGATGTGGGTCGTAATTTTGTTCTTCATAATACTCATATGAGGTGGGTTTTTCACGCCATGGTTCCTCATAATAAGCATACGAAGGTGGTGGCTCATATCTCGGTTCCTCAAAGTATGAGTATGAAGGCTCATATCTTGGTTCATTAAAATATGAGTATGAGGGAGGAGGTTCATACCTTTGGTCTTCAAAGGATGTGTATGAAGTCGATGGCTCGTACCTGGGTTCCTCATAGTAGGTGTATGAATTGGATGGTTGATATGAGTAACTATATTGAACCGAGTGTGAGTTACGACAATTAGTGCAATAATTACTCCTATAATCATCCTCCTCATAGGTGTAGTTGTAACCTCCTGAGTATTGATCCATAAGAATCACTCAGCAGACCACAACCAAGTCTCGAGATCAGAAAACAAAAATAAAAACGGAAACAGAGGCTGGACACAGCCCCTTGTTCAGTGGACACGGCCCCGTGTACAGAATCTGTATCTGGGCGTTTTAATTAAATTTACTGATTTCGTTGAGCACGGGGCGTGTTCAGTGAGTACGGCCTGTGTTCAAGCTACTGGTACTGGGTGTTCTTATGAAAATGTGCAGCACGACCCCGTGTTCAGTGAGTACGGCCCCGTGTACAGGTTACTGTAAATGCAAATCTAAACTAAAATGCAGAAAAATGTGCGCACGTTAAAAAGGTTTTGAAAAACTGATTAGGCCGTCGATTTTAAGCTTTCTTAAAATCCTTGTGTCCCCGGCAGCGACGCCAAAAACTTGATGCGTGTTGGAGTGTTATATATTTTAGGTGTATATTTTAAGCCCTTTAACACTTTTTAGCCAAGTTTTAAATTTATAAAACACGATATTTACTAACACTAAACACACATATGGGCAAGTGCACCCATCGTGAGCGCAGTATAGTGTTGGTAAGATACCGAGGTCGTCCAAGGACACAAGAGCTTTTAGTACCGGTTTATCCTCAACGTCTAATCAAATCAAAAAGTTTTGAAAAATGTTTTAAACTAAAAGAAAAACAGATAGACAAGATGAATCATAGGTTCCGACTCGTGTATAGTGTAACCTTTGATTATTTCCGCACTTTTGCACTTATTTAAGAGATTATCTTAGTTATTGTAGTAGGCCCCTCTTTTGAAGGTGACGTTACCCTCAACCCAGTAGTTTGAGTCAGCAAGGATACAATCCTAAAGGGTCGGATTATTGAAAGATAATTAATTAAGTTATTAATGCAAATTATGGTAGGCCCCTCTTTTGGAGGTGACGTTACCCTCGACTAAGTAGTCTGAGTCAGCAGGGATACAGTACTAAATAGCCGGGTTATATATTAATAGTAGTTAACTTATGAGGGGGTCAAAGAGTTTGGACCCCCGCCATCCAATACCGTTAAGTATTGAAGGAGGTCCTACTAAATTTGACCCAGGTCCATTGCATGACCTCTAAAAGCTAAACAATAGCAAGACTCTTACCAAACCGTTCCCTTAACCCCCGACCAGGTAGCCAACATACCTCCATATAGACCGTGGAGATATGAATGGTGAAAATCTTTTATTTTATATAGACGGTAAAATAATGTCAAGACACCACGGACAAACGATAAGGAAGAATCACCTTCCACATAAGAAACTAGTTATTAAAGTCATTAATACAAAACCAAATAAAAAGTGCGAAAAGATTAGAAATAAAAAGTATTACACTAGACACTTGTCTTCACCAAGTGATGTAAGAGACTTAGGCAAACATGGCCTTGATTGTCAAGAACTCTTACGATCAATCTTGGATCCCGAGACGACTCACACACTCTATGATGGACAATGGATGATGGTGGTGGATAATGGTGTTATGGTGGTGGTGGGTGGTGGGTGAAGTGTGAGAGAGGTGGTGTGCCAAGGGATGGTTGGAGCTTGAGCCAAGCACTCCTATTTATAGGCTGAACAGAAGCTCGGGCACGGCCCCGTGTCCGGTGGGCACGGCCCCGTGTCCACATCCTTCTCTTTCTTCATTTAATGCAGCTTGTCTTATTAGTTGACCACGCCCCCGTGTCCGCTGAGCACGACCCCGTGTGCAGAAGAATCTTTGTACTATGAAGATTTGCCTAGATTGTGCGAATCTTATAGTTGACCACGGCCCCGTGTCCGCTGAGCACGGCCCCGTGGTGGGCAATAGAAGCTTCTACCACTTTGTCTTTTCTGCTGACACTTGGGCACGCCCCCATGCTGGCTGAGCACGGGGCGTGTTCAGTCTTCTGTCTTCTTGTTTTGCTTGGGAAGATGCTGTCGTGGGGTCGGGCATGTCACGTTTGTTCCTTTTCTTGTATTTATGTTATATTTTGCTGTCTTTTTGCTTCTTTTGTTCATTTGAGTTCATTTAATCCTGAAAATACAAAAGGAAGACAAAAGCACACTTTTTCCAACATTAGTACTAAAAATGGTTAGTTTTATGCCACAATTGATGTAATTTATATGTTGCATTTTGCACACATCACTTAGCGACTTTAAAATTTGAAAGACAATATTTGTATTTATCTGTTTTGTTATAAAACAATGAGTTCAAAAATTCAATAAAACGAAAATATTTAATCCATGCTTGTGAAACAATGATTCTGTTACGACACTCCCCGACGTTTCCGCCACGATTTGTTGTTTTACGTGGTCGGGGTGTGACAGAAAAGTTGGTATCAGAGCCAATGGTTATAGGGAATTAGGTTATTAGTAATGCTTTGACCTAGACTATAACCTTCCTAGGACCCTAACACAAGTTATCTTGTGTTTAGTCTTAAAACAATACTGTCGCCTATCTTTAGGTAACAACCAAAACAAGAACACAAACTTCAAATCCGCTTTGGAAACCAATCATCTGTTCTAGGATGATTTATAATAAGGTTTTTTAACCCTCAAAGTTTTCAAAATCTCGTCAAAGTTTGGGTCTTATAATGTGAGCACATGCAATCTGGAATGGTGGATGCATGTATCCTGAGTCTTCTGTCTAAGGCTAGAGTGTTCGTATAAATCCACATAATTGGACCAGTCACTCTTACCTGGGAATTCTTGGGATGAGTGTCCACTTATAGGCTAAAGCAGGTCTTCGCGATACATTATATAGACCCGTTTACTTTGATTAGTCACTGCATGTCATTTGTTTTGTTCAAGGTAACGAACGAATGATCTCATTCCTTGTGTTTTTTCGATGCTTTCAATACCCCATTTGTCTTTCCAATTGTCAACCTCACTCGTTTCTCATGTTTCCTTGTCCTTTTAGATAATGTCTCCTCGACGAGATGCACAACCTCTAACCAACGAAGAAGTCACAACCCTTGTCTCTCAACAAATGGCTGCTGTGCTTCCGGGCATAGTAACCCAGATCCATCAGTTATACAACAACAATGCTCAGTGTAGTTTCAAGACCTTCAAATCTGCTAAACCTTTGAAGTTTTCTGGGTCTCAAGGAGCAACCGCGCTCCTGCAATGGTTCGAAAGTTTGGAGAGCACATTCAGACATGTGCAATGTCCGAATGAGCGTAAGGTTGAGTTTGCATCCAGTACATTCAAGAGGTGTGCTCTTACATGGTGGAACGGTGTGATGCGTGATAGGGGTGCCGATGTGGCACTAGCTCAAACTTGGGAAGAGCTTCGAGCTCTAATGATGAAGGAGTTATGTCCTCGTCATGAACTTAGAGCGTTGGAAAGGAAATTCGACGATTTAAAGCAAGATAGTGGTGAACATCGAGCCTACACTGAACGTTATGAGGAACTGAGCCTGTTATGTCATGCCATGGTTACGCCTATGGATAAGGCGATTGAAAAGTACATTGATGGTCTTCCTGACCTAGTTCAGGATATCGTTACTGGTAGTAACCCTACTACCGTTAGACAGGCCATTGAATTGTCTGCTACCCTGACTGAATCCCAGATCAGGAAAGGTAAGCTTTTTCGAAAGGGCGACCCGAAACCATCTGACAAGTCTGCACAAGAAGAACCAAAGGATAAACAGGCCGAGACATCCAAGAAGAAGAAGTGCAAGGCTTCACAAAACTGCGCAATAACTGCTCAGAACAACCAGGTTGCACCAAATCAGCCATCACAACCTCGTACAAGGAAAAACTATGTTGGTACCGCACCTTTGTGCAACAAATGCAACCGTCATCATCTGGAGCAAGTGCAGTGTCACAAATGTACCCACTGCGGGCGATTGGGACATTTGGTCAATACCTGCCGTTATGCTAACCAAGCTGCTGCAAATCCTGTTGCTGCTCAAGCACAGTTCCCACCTGGGTCATGTTATAACTGTGGTGACCTCACTCACTACCGAAGCAATTTCCCAAGACTTGTTAACGCAAATCCGGCGCGTGGACGAGTGTTCAACATAAACGAGGCAAACGCGAACGACAATGCAGCAATGAGCAATTAGTCATTTGTATTTCTTTGTTTCTTATCCTTTGACGTTTGGAACAATTCAGCTGTTATATATAAATAAAATTTTTTGTTTCAATTTTATCTTACGAAACTGTTACGTTTGTGTGTATGGTTGATACAACCCTACGATGCCGACACCAAGGAACTGTGTTCCTTATAAAACAAACCCCTCGTGTGGTTCTTTCATTTTTATGATCACTTATGATCTCCCCGAAAATATTAAGCACTCGTTTCTTTTAAGAAACAAAGTCGAATTCCTATTAAGATCTTCCTATCTTCATAGTTAGATTCCTAAAGATGTTTAAAGTGCCAAATGAAATCCACGAATTGGATTCCTGGTGTGCTTTAAATGCATGTGCACAAATCAACAACAAATTAACAAAATCAAGTTAAACAATTATGTGATTATATGCTTATGTGCTTTCTTATATGTTTTGTGTTATTGTGTGATTTGAATATTCATTATCCAAATCCTTAATGAATCTTCCATATCTCCATATGAGGGGTTCATAGTAGGATATCCAAAGGTACTACCTTAAATCCTTAATGGGCTTCTACGTAATAGTTAAGACCCTTGGATTATGAAGTACTACTCTATAATTGGACCCCTTGAGTGGTCTAGTTAAAACGATTGATTCAAAATTCTGGTTAGAAATATCATGTGATGATATAGCTGAAAAGATCCCTTAAGTGGTCTATTTAAGGGGATCGTACGACGGTCTAGTTAAGGAGATCATGTGTTGATCTAGTTAAAAAGATCGTTTGTTGATCTAGTTAAAAAGATCCCTTGGTGGTCTAGTCAAGTCACTTCATGTTTATTCGGTTGATTTTTCCCTACGCATTATGAAATGAACTTTGCGGACTGTGCAAGGAATTACGTAATTATGGATGCATACATAATTATGAAATTCAGTGCACAGAAACCACAACAAGTTTTATCATGTGTTAAGACCTATAGTGATGAGAATAACGAAATGGGAACAATGTAGAAAGGAGCATGGTGGATACGTCGCTGGTACTTCCTATATATAAGTGTTCCTTATTACATTGCGAATGTAGCGTTATTTAAGTTACTAGAAGTCCTGGACCTTGACCAATGTTATTTTATCTTACACTCTCTGACTCTGTTTTCAAGCACACACAAGTTTCCTATAATAGTCTTCATAGGAAACATTCTCTTATCCGTTGTTCAAAGCTCCATGCTTTTGTTACAATGACGACATCACTTTGACAGTTGACAAATTCGCTAAGAATCCAAACGTGGCCCTGAGTTTACTTGGGAACGAGAGGATCAAATGAAGGCGAAATATCCACATCTGTTTCCACAAGTTTCCTCTAAATAAATTTCGGGACGAAATTTCCAAAAGTAGGGGAGACTGTAACATTTGTGTCTTTTGATCTTTGTAATTAAGTTTGAAATCAATGAAATATTTTCTTTGACATCCAAGAATTTTATTATTAACATGTGCCTTACATTATTTAGCAAAAGTCCATTTAAAAACCAAATTGTCCATGTCCGCAGAAAAAAAAAAATACTGTAATCCTACGAAATGTACAGCATTCCGTAGAACGAAACAGTAATGGTCCGAAAACCCAACAATAAATATTATTTTTCATAAATAAAATAACGGGTATTAAAAACGACACAAAATCCGCACTTAAATCTTTTTACGTTAAGCTGCACGACTAGTTCAGTAAATTGCCTGACAGCAAAAACGGTACCGGAACTGTGTCAGAAATAATAAAATTTTTAGTCTAAAAAGTTGGATTAATTATTTGGATGATAAAACATGTGCAAAAACAATTTTTGTCATGAATTTATATAAACTAAACACAGTGTCAGTATTTAACCCGATACAGGACCCGAACCGACTTTTTCACCCGAACAACAAACTAAAAATTTTGGTGGACTAGTTTTACCTAGTGTCACACTACTTTAAAATATGAGGGCTTGAAACAATGTAGATATTTTTATATAAATTATCAAAGATCTTGAAGTTTATATATTTATGCAAGATTAAAAAAAATAGAAAAAAAAAACTCCAAACCACCCATGTACACGGTTTGTGTGGTGGGTCCCCTTCCCCATGGCCACTCATCATTTAGTAGATGTGTTGGAACTCTCATATGATGATTAGTGTCTTGTGAAAGATTGTAATAAAAAATAAATCTCTACACTCCACCACATTATCTTATTTCCATTAAAAATCAACAAACTTCATCTCCTTCCTACTCTCTCTCTCCCAATCGGCCAAGCCAAACATACCATCATTTTTCATCTTTCCAAAATTCAAACTCAAGAACACATGCAAACATGGAGGTGCATGGTTGATTCAAAGTATTTTCAAGACTTGAAAATACAATAGAAACACTTTGGTAGTACTAAGAGTTCTTGGTTCATCATATCTTTTTCATCATCTTCATCTTGTTCATACTAGCAAGATTGTAAGGATTGTACACTAGTTTTTTTTATTACTATTCTTGATTTTTGAAAGAATACAAGTTCATCTTGAATCAAATCAAAACAAAACCTACATGAAAAACACCAAGATAAACTAAAAATCTTTATTTTATTTTATGATTTTTCTATGATTTTGAATGAACTTGAAGAAGTATATACTAGTGAATACGAATCTTGGTTAATGTTGTGTAAAAACATGATCTAAACACATGCATGTTTAGATCTAACAAGATTCATCAACAAAAAGATATGAACATGGGTTTTTATTTTAAAAATAGTTACATACATGTTAGAAAACATGTGTATTTATTAAAAATCCAAGAACATGTATTTTTGTTAAAATGAATCAATAAAGTTTCCATTTCTGGAAAGAATCAAGAACATGAAATATGTTAGTAGAAAGAGTTTTGAATACATAGTTGTGCTTCAAATGACTATATGAGTCACCTAAAACAAGAGTTTTAAATAAAATCATGTTCTACAAATTTTTGGCAAAAACAAGGAATAAAGTTTCCTTTCTGGGAAAGTTAGGAACTATATCATGTTCATGGTTCTTTATTGACAATTTATGACGAATATTGATACTTGATGAAATGTTTTGAACACAAGTTATGTGTATACTTGGGAAGAATTCATTTTTCAAAATAAACTATGGAAAAAATTTTATAAATTTTGTTAGGTTCAAAAGTTGTTAAACAAATAAATTTGTAACTAGAAAACTATTTGAAGCCTTTTAACATGATTAAATAAATTTTTGGATAAAAGTTATTAACTCATGTTTTGTGAAGATTTCTAAACGAAAAATGACAAAGTATATATTTTTTTTAGATAAAATGTATACTTTCAAAATTCATCAAGTATCATATTTATATGATTTTGTGTGTATATATTATGTATTTTGACCAAGTACGAATAAATTACACAATATGTAAACACAACAAATCTATACTACTTTAATAAGGATATAGGAAGGACAGAATGGTAATTCAGCAAGGTGTTGAAAACACCCTCAATGCACAATGTACAAGTCTTAAGGCACCAAGAAACACAAATAAATTACCCTTCTACTGGTTCATCTTCAGCCCTCTATTTCTCTCAATTTTCACACGGATTGCGATCTCAGCCGTCCACCTCACTTCACACGGATCAACTTTTCAATCCATACACGCGCCCAGGCAGCAAATTAAACCCTAAATCACATTTCAAAATTCAAAACCGCCTCTTCTCTTCCTTCTCTCTCTCAAATTCCATATGAATCAGATCTAGATCTGGATCTGCTCTCTCTCTCTCTCTATTCACCCTTAATTCAAAGAAGAAAACATCAATTCGTTTTTAGGGGTGTTGATTTCCATCATAGTTTTCTGATTTGATAGACTCAGGATTTTGTTTGTAATCGATGATTGTTTTAGAACAGTTTGTTTGTTTTCTTCATACCTAAATTTTGGAAGTTTAATATTAAATTTTAATGATTTTTTAGGCCGAAAATACTGTTTTTTTTTTCGGTTGAATGTAGTCTCTTGGGTCAGATCTAGCGATTAGTCGATGGTTGATGTTGATTTTCAGGCAAAGTGCTCACTGTGGCAGCTCAATGGTGATTCCAACAAGGCTGTGGGCGGCTGGAACTTTTTGTTGCTATTGTTAAAGCCTCCTTTAGTTCCTGGATTAGGGGTATGTTTTAGATGCTATTCTCAACAAAGATTGTTTAAGGTTTTTATATTTTTTGTATAATTTACATAATAAACATACTCCTTTTATATGACAAGAATGCACTATGTGAATGGTTATAGTCTTTGTTTCAATTTGTGTTGCAGGGGTAAAGTAAGGAGCTAGGGTTCAACGATAGTGTACTTGGAGAAGGCGGTTTCGGGTTGGTTTTTAAAGGGTGGATCGATGAACAGTCACTTGCATCTGCCAAGCCTGGTACTGGCACTGTCATTGTGTTTAAAAGATTGAACCAAGAAGGTCTTTAAGGTCATCCAGAATGGCTGGTAATTACCAAAGTTTGTATCTTTTTTATTTAATTTATTGAATTAGAGTTATATTTCCCTTGATTTAAGATGGTTTTTTTAATACATTATTGCAGACAGAAATTATTTATTTAGGGCTGCTAAATCATGTGAAGTTAGTCGGTTACGGCTTAGAAGATGAGCACAGGATGTTAGTGTACGAGTTCATGCCACAAGGTAGCTTGGAAAACCATCTATTTAGAAGTGCGTTTTCGCCATTGTTTACCGCCCCAATTTTCCTCAAATTTAAAAAATTAAATCTTATTAATAGTTTAATACCACTTTATTATAACAGGTAGTTCGTGTACCTTCACAGCCCGGAAGCAAAAGTGATCTATCGCGATTTCAAGTCATCAATCATCTTGATTGACTCTGTATGTTTTCTCAAATTGATGGTCTTAGTAGTATATATTTTGTTTAACCTGTTTAATCAAACAAGTGGACCTGCCAACCCGTTTAACCCATTTATTACAACCCACCACGGGATAGGTGAAACTTTTAAGGCCCCTCCCCCTTTTTGATCAGTAGTGTAAATTTACGCATATTTCGTCTAGAAAAAAAGTGTATATACATATTGACCCCCCCCCACACACACACACACAAAAAAAATTATTGCTTAAACATTGCCGCCCCCCCCCCCCCCCCTGAGCTTAACACATTCACAACTTGATTGTAACCCGCCGACCCATTTGACTCATTTAGATGAATGGGTTAAACGGATTGTGTTAGGGTTACGTGCTTTTATATGTTTTCGGTTTAGGGTTGATATCTCTGACCCGAACAAGTATATGCGTCATTGCATCGTGTTTGGTACCCCTAGGAAAAATAGACAAAATATGATGACATGTTACCTTCTGTTGAATCGTCGATGGTTTGAAAACGTGCAATCAACATCTCATGTTATGATCTTTTGAATAAAAATCTTTCGGACTGTTATATTATTTGTAGGGTTTGAATCATCAAAGTAATATCATTTTTTTTCTCTTCTCAATTACTCTAAATTACATGTACAAATCCATGTTTCACCATCACTAAAATGACCGTGGGCCCAAACGTGTCTATTATTGATTTTTTGCTAATATGTTCGATGCCATTTTCATTGCTGCTGACTTTGGGTGTGTTCGGTTACAGGTCAAAATCGCCACCTCTACTAATGCTATGCATTTTTTCTTCGGGATATATTGCGTTTTCATGCAGTTTACTGGCCGGCTATGTTAATGTCCGCTGGAATGAGCCTTCCCCATACTGTTTTTGGCCATGGTTTCCTGACAAAGGTATTTACTTACTATTTAGCCATTAAATGCTTATGTTAATTGCTTGTAATAGTTAAAAAAAATTAATATCTGATTTCTCTTAAAAATCACCGCGTTATAAGACTTGAAATGAGCACTAAGCTCATATATATATGCTTTCATTTCATGCAGCAATGGTTTTATTTGTAAAATTTTAGGATGGTATGAAGATGGGAAAATCACTTGGGAATACCCTTGAACCAAACGAGTAGTGCAAAGGTTCAGGCCCGATGCGGTCAGGTACTTCTTTCTCAGAGAGGTTGAACTTGGAAATGACGGAGATTACTACGAGGAACGCTCATCAATATTGTCAACGCACATCTCGCCGATACAATTGGTATTTTGTTTTATTCGTAATATTAGAATATTGTTTCTATTCATATTTAACGCATTATTTACATGTTGACCCGTTTGACCCAAGCTCATTTTGACTCTAGACCCAACCCGCCCGGCCTGTCCATTTTGGCGGCCTGTCCATCACCGGTTCTATGCAGCTTGAAATTTATGATGGTGAAGGCGTCGAAGAACCTAGGGCGGAACTATCACCCGCCAAAAAAAAAAAACGAGCTGCTGCTGCAAAAACATCCAACAAGAGGAAGAAATCCAAAGAAGCTTTTGATCCAGAAGACGAAGAGGAAAACAACAATGAAGAAGACGATGATGATAGTGACTCAGAAGCTAAAGCTGTTGCTGAAAAAAAGAGTAAAAGAGGCGGGAAGGCTTCTAGCAGAGGCCATGGAAGAGGCCGCCCTCCTGCTGCCAAAAAGGAGGATAGTGGAGCTGCACCACTTATCCTTGAAAATATAAATGGACATCTATGCATATATATTAAGAAACTGCTAAACTTGAAGAACTAAGAGGGTTGGGTTACTTGATCGCTGTAGAAAGCTTTTAAATGGTATGTCTTAATTCATTGAATTTTATGTCATGTGCAGGTCACTTGATCGCTGTAGAAAGCTTTTAAAAGGCCTGGATGCAACTTTTGGAATGGGATATTTGTGTTCCAAAAATATTGTTCATTTTGATCTATAATGTGACAACTTGTTGGATAATATGTGAGATTCCCATCGATTTGTATGCAAGGTAATTAAATCTAGCATAACTCATGGTATGGCTAGAGGTGGGTAAGTGGGTATCGGGTCAAAGTGGGTGGGTTAGGTTGATGCATATACATCTATTTAAGAATCTAATCTGGTGTTAATATTATGCTTGGATGAATTTATACTTGAGTCATGATAACCCTTTTTTCCTCAGTTTACAAGGTTTCTCAACTCAACATTCAACAATGGTAAAACGATGATGGTTGTTCGATAATAGAGCATGCTATGGACAATACATTTCTTACGTACCAGTGTGAGTTAATTCTTTGATTACTATATTTTATTTACATTTTAGCTATATTAATGGTTTACAACAGTGCCAACTTTAGTATTTTAGTTGTATGCACTATTTTTTGATATAAATGAACGATTATTACACTATATTGATATGTTTTCGAAATTATTGTTGCTATCAGATGCCTATCATTCGAAATTATTACACTATTTGCAACACTCCAATCATTCGAATCAACAGCCTCTTAGATACCATGGCTGCGAAATATATAATATTTTTATTTTAAGTCGTCCGTAATGAGCGTACGTCCGTAACTAGCGTCGACTTCGTAACGAGTTGTAAATATATAATATTTTTATTTTATCGTCCGAGTCGTCCGTAACAAGCGTACGTCCATAACTAGCGTCGACTTCGTAAAGAGTTGTAAATATATAATATTTTTTATTTTATCGTCCGAGTCGTCCGTAACGAGTTGTAAATATATAATATTTTTATTTTATCGTCCGAGGCGTCCGTAACGAGCATCGTCCGTCACTAGCGTCGACTCTGTAACGAGTCGTAAATGTATAATATTTTTATTATATCGTCCGAGTCGTCCGTAACGAGCGTAGTCAGTGACTAGCGTCGAGTCCGTAACGAGCGTAGTCAGTGACTAGCGTCGAGTCCGTAACGAGTTGTAAATATACAATATTTTTATTTTATCGTCCGATTCGTTCGTTTATTGAGTTTCGGCCAAATGGGTACAAGTCAAAATGAGTTTCGGCCAAATGGGTACAAGTCAAAATGAGTTTCGACCAGGGTCCAGGTAAAAAACACCATTTTAGAAAATGGTCATTTTGGTGGGGGTCCGATTTTGACATACCTGACTAATACGGAAATTATTCACATGTGGGTTGGTTGGGCAGGGTAATGGGTCGTAGCAGGTCAGGGTCTGAATGGGTTCCAACCAAAATGTGTACAGGTCAAAACGGACTGTTTTAAAAAGTGGTCAGTTTGGTTTGTCATATCAATTGGCCACACAGTCTGCTCATTCCGCACGACATGACAAGTTGTTAGTTCAGACAGAGGAGCTTATTCAAAAAGAAGCTGCAGAAGATACATAATTTATAAGCCAATTGGAAATCCGGTGGACCAGGCCTCAGGCTAATACTCTTACAAAAGCAAGCTGCAGATAGTGATGCTGAAATCTAATGTTCTAGAGCCGTCATGCAAGTTTTTTTTGTTATCATTTGTGATATTATTTTTTTCTAAATGGTTGACCATTTTTGTATGGTTAGTTTGTGTTCACCTGAAACACTTTGTCCAACTGTTTTAGTTATATTTTATTTTTTAGATTAAATGATTTGGGAGAGATCTATGTACTAAAGATATACTCTGGGCGCGACTAAAGGCCTCTATGTGACCCATTTCATTCAAGCTTGCTTTTACTTTTATTTGTTTGATATGTTGAGAATAAAGCTAACTGAATCAACCCGTTTATAGATAAATGGAACAAATTTGGCACTTCTATTTCTGATCAAAATTTCATATGTTTGAAAGGTTGAAAAGTTTTTTATTGTTTCTTCTTCGTACTTGATTTTAGGAACAATTAATTTGCTTTCCAATAAACTTAATCAATAACCTATTCTGCTACAAATACGTTTGCATTATTATACATCCTTTTTATTTTTCATTTTTTTTTCATATTGAAAAAGTGTACAATAATGACGTTTAAGTTACCCTTGTTCATGTGTATGGTGAGAATTTAGCTATATGTCGTAATGAGTGAGTTGATAAATTAGTCAATCACTTGTTCTTTTTTCCCTTTTCTTTTCTTATAAATCTGTTACCTCCAGTCGTTTACCATGCACACACATATTTGTATATGTATACATGTTTTAGTATCATAACCATTTGAAAAAGAAACCGGTGGATATTCCTTAGAAATAGATTAAAGATTTTAAATGACCATTTAATATTGGAATTGCTATTTCTCATTATAGGATATTCAATTCATGTCGTCACCATATCACACCAACTTGAAGTTATTGGTGACTAATTTATTGGATAGTCTACACTATTTAAGCGAACCGTGTCAACCGAATTTAATTCGGTTTGATTTTGAGGAAAAATGGAACAAATCAAATTCAACCGAATTGAAAATTATCTCCGCCGCCGCATCGCGCGGGTATGCTATATGGTTTTGTTGTGATCAAGAGTTATATGTTTCCAATCACCGCACACCACTGATTCTCCGCCGCTGAAGAAGGCCACAACCGACTCTCACGTTCTGCTACACTGCCACCATCGTCGTCGCATGCCACATTGGAAATTACATCCCCATACATAGCCCTACACTCACCAACATAAGTGATACGTTTCCCGCCGCATCGCGCGGGTAAACGACTAGTATATATATATAGGGGATGGATCATGAGAAAACTAGTTTAAATGAGAAAACCAAAAAACTAACCAAAAAAGCCTAAAAAAAACCTAAAAACATACCAAAAATTTTTTTTTTTTTTTACAATTTTTTATATAAAAATCGCTACTTTTTATGTATGGAAAAAAATTGAAAAAAAAATAAAAAATTTTTTTTGGTTGTACTGCACATGTGCACTGATACATAAAGCTTAAACCACTTAACCCACCCCCCACCGACACCCCCCAAAAAACTAAACCCCCCACCCCCCCCCCCCCCAAAAAAAAACCTAAATTCACCCTCCTACCAAAAGCCTAACCCCCCCCCACCCCCCAAAAACCTAAACCCCCCCGCCCCCACCCTCCCGAAAACCTAATACTAAACCCTAAACATAAACCCGAAAAAAACCTAAACCCCCTCCCCCCCACACCCAAAAACCTAATCCTAAACCCCCCACCCCCACCCCCACCCCCAAAAACCTAAACCCCCCTCCCCCCCACATCCGAAAACCTAAAACTAAACCCTAAACATAAACCCGAAAAAAAACCTAAACCCCCCCCACCCCCACCCCCCAAAAACCTAAACCCCCCCCCCCCCCCCACCCAAAAACCTAATCCTAATCCTAAACCTCAAAAAAAAACCAACCCTAAAAGCTAAACTAGACTCAAAAACCTAATTTTAAGCATCTAATGCAATTGTAGTACATGTTATATTGCACATGTGCACTACTATAATAATAGTATTGAAAACAAGACGACACCATAAATATTTTTTTATGTCATAAAAAATATGCTCGAATATACTTGAATGAAAGATACAAAAATTTGTGATCTTATGGTGCCATTTTTGTTTTAAAATGATAACGTATGGAGAAATGGGAAATGTTTGAAAAGTTATATAATTTTTTTTCCAATTTTACCCCTCCTTCATTAAAAGTCCCCCCCTCCTTCATTAAAAGTATCCCCCCTCCTTTTTAGGTGTTTTTAGTTAGTTTTCTAGTTTTCTCATTTATATCTAGTTTTCTCATGATCCTCTCCCTATATATATATATATATATATATATATATATATAAAACATGTTACTTTACAAGATTTAAAACCATTTTTAAATGCAAAACCCAATAACTGGATCCATATATGACATGCATGCTATCAAAATGCAACCATATGGTGTTTTAAGAAACAACCTTTCAAGGAGAAAGGAGATGGAAGAAGATGATGATTCTTGAATGGTAGCTTCCAAACAAGAAAGCCTCAAGCTAGTATACCCCAAGCCTCCAACAAACACCTTAAGATTGCTAGGATTTTCACTTGTAAAACTCTCTTGAATAACCACCCTTGGCCAAAAATTTCTAGAGAAAAAGAGAGGGTTCTTGCACTTGATTTTCAAACTTGAAAAGGCCCTCTTGATCAACCATATGTTAGCCGAAAATTAGAGAGTCCTTTTTCAAGTTCTTGCACTTGAAATGATCTCCTAAAATGGCATTATTTTGGCCGAAAATTGTAGAGTGTTTTTACAAGTTCATTGCTTGAAATTGTCATACACAATTATCTTAATTCAAGTGAGAGAAAATGGCCACCCA
This sequence comes from Helianthus tuberosus, assembly GCA_030545235.1. Lineage (NCBI taxonomy): Eukaryota > Viridiplantae > Streptophyta > Magnoliopsida > Asterales > Asteraceae > Helianthus > Helianthus tuberosus. The sequence goes on along the minus strand of JARYGA010017101.1, from coordinate 4,013 downwards.
CATCACCCAATGAGAGAGTCTCTAACCATGCAAAGTGCATGGATTATCATTGGACCAAAATGGTCTTGGGAAGACACCTAGGGGGGGGGGGGGGGGGAACACATGTGTTTTATATAAAAAAAATTCAAAATTTTTCTTTAAATAATTTAAGTCTTATATATAATTTTATAACTTTTATAAAATTATAACATCACATGTTATAAGACTTATACTACTTTTATTATGTTATTTAACCCATTAAATAACAAAATAAAATATTCTCTCAAAATAAATTATCCATATGATTTATTAGTTTGTCAAGTGCAATTATTTAGAAAACCAATTTCTAAATATTCTAAGTGTTAATATTTATTTGTATGATCATATCATAAATAAATATTATAAGTGTTTGTCTAGCTTGTTATTGGGTATGACCCGACTTGGATCATAACGTACTAGCCAAATCAATTTAATATGTGTCGTGGGCATACAGACTCCAACAATCTCCCACTTGCACAAGATACATAGAAGATTGATGCAAGTAGTAAATAACGCCTAACAACAGTTTACTACCCCTAATACGTACGACGAAGTGCCATTCAATAACATCATCCCCTTCAGGTCCCTTACTTGAAACTGATTTAGGTGAATCTATCATTTATCCCTTTGTTGCAGATGTCATGTCAAATCCAGAGACATAGTGTGATCATTCTCTGTTGATTTAACTTTAGCAGGTCTTAGACATCTTACTCTCAATGAATAAGAGGAACAAATCCCTTCTTGACTACATACGTCTCTCACAATCACCTTGTACCACACCTGAGCTTAGCCTTATGTACTGTCTTATTATAGACAGCGAAGAACTAAGTCAAGGTATAATATTTGGTGAATATCAAGACCCAATATGCATCTCAGGTTAGAGGATACTATGATATTCTCCTTTGCTCAAATTTACCTATGATCAATCACAAATGATTCCATGCAGTAACATTTGAGAGCGGGTCAGTCCAATATTTGTATCCCACAAATATCTATGAACTTTGGCAGCAACACTTTACTCTATATTCATATCTAATGAATATCCACCAATCCAAGTTCATAATAGTCTTACATTCATATTTGTTCCCACAAGTATGATCGACTACGAACATTTAGAAGAATTAATTTATTCACGGATTTAAACATGCTAAAATTGGAACATAACTCAAAATACCATAAAGAGTTATAATAACAGTTGTTCCAATATCCAAATACAAAATAGATCAAATCCAATCACTAGAATATCGAAGTCCTAAGGCTCAAGTATGACCCTTCATGCTTTGCCCATTCAAGGAGCTTCGTGAGTGGATCCGCAATATTTTGATCAGTGTGAACTTTGCGAATACATATCTTTCCCTTTTTCAACTTCATCCCTTATGTAGTTGAAACTCCGCTCAATGTGCCTAGTCTTTTGATGTACACGAGGTTCCTTGATTTGAGCAATCGCACCATCGTTATCACAAAGATCTCTAGGGTCCTGAATGGTAGGGACTACCCCTAGATCGGTAATAATTCAAGTGGCAAATGCATATGAATTATCTCAATCAATGAAGCGGCGATGTATTCTGATTCTGTAGTGGACAATGCTACCCTGATTGTGATAGAGAACCATTTCGATCAGTTTAGAAACTCGTATCCATGTAACCCTTTACAACGAATTCCGAAACTCGTATCCCTCTAACCTTTTACAACGAGTCCTTTTTCACCAGATCCATATATTAGAAATATATCCTTAGTCCTTCTAAGGTATTTCAATATATTTTTAACAGTCACCCAATGACCGTTACTCGCTGGCATCTTCTCGTCATGCTTAATGCGCATGACATGTCCAGTCTAGTGCATATCATTACATACATAATGAATCCTATAGCAGACGCATATGATATTCCTTTCATTCTTTCTTGCCCATCCTTTGAGCTTGGACATTGAAATGCATTCAATATTGCCCCTTCTTTGAATAGGTACCAAACCTTTCATAGAGTTCTCTATCTTGAACCTTTTCAAGACTTTGTCAATGTATGCACTTTGGTTTAAACCTATCAAGCGCCTTGATATATCCCTATAGATCTTTATTCCCAAAATATAGGCGACTTCACCAAGATCCTTAATGGAAAAACAACTTCCAAGCCAGGTTTTTACACCTTCCATGGTTGGAATGTCATTTCCAAATAGTAGAATGTCATTGACATACAATACTAATAAAGTAATAATGCTCCCACTAGCCTTCTTATACACACAAGCTTTATCGACGTTCTTGATGAATCAAAATTCCCAATTTCTTCATCAAAACGGTGATTCCAACTTCTCGATGCTTGTTTCAATCCCTAGATTGATTTCTTTAACTTGCATACTTTGTTAGGATGTTTTGGATCGACAAAACCTTCAGGCTGAACCATATATAGACATCTTCCTCAAGATATCTATTAAGGAAAGTTGTTTTGACATCCATTTGCCAAATCTCATAATCATATTATGCAGGTATGGCAAATAATATCCTTATTGACTTTAGCATCGCCAAAGGAGAAAAGGTCTCATCATAATCAACCCCTTGAGTTTGAGTGAAACCTTTTGTTACAAGTCTCGCTTTATAAGTATCCAAGTTACCATGCATATCTGTTTTCTTCTTGAAAACCCACTTACTTCCAACTACTTTGGAGTTAAGAGGTGGCACAACCAATTCCCAAACCTGGTTGTCATACATGGATTGCATCTCTACGTTCATAGCCTCAAGCCATTTGTCGCAATCGGATTTCAACATTGCATCATGGTATGTGGTTGGTTCATCTGAATCTACCACATAGCATCCATCCATGAAGAATCCATATCTTTCAGGTGGATTACTAATTCTACCAGATCTGCGAACGTTTTGTGTATGTTGATCAACCACTTGTTCATCTTCAACAATCTCTTATCGAGTGCTAGTATCAACCAAACGTGTATCGGCTTGTGGTTCTTGATCCTCATCAAATTCCACTGTTCTACTAGTTCCTTCCATAAGGAACTTATCTTCCCAGAACTTAGCCTTTCGAGCAACAAATACCTTTTACTCTGTTGGATCGTAGAAATAATATCCTATATCATCCTTAGGATATCCTATGAAGATACACTTAGTGGATCATACTTCTAACTTGTTTGGGGTGTATTGCTTCACATAAGCTTCACAACCTATACCTTTAAATATGATTAATGATGGAGCCCTTCCATTCAATATTTCGAAAGGTGTCTTATCCACTTTCTTGATTGGGGCCATATGGGCCGTGGAGAGCAAAGCGTAACCCCAAAATGATAGAGATAATGCACTCCTAGCCATCATAGATCGAACCATATCCAAATAGAGTTCGATTCCTCATCTATCGGAACGAAGAACTTTAATTGAGTTGATTTTGTACTTCACCTTTTGAAGGCTTTGAACATTTCAAAACTTCAACTTTGTGTCTCAGCAAGTACACATAACCATAACTACTATAGTTTTCGGTAAAAGTAATGAAGTATCTTTCACCATTCCTAGTCATTGGCTTAAAAGGATCACATACATCCGAATGTATGATACCTAATAAATCTTTTGCCATTTTCACTAAAGGGTTTCTTAGTCATTTTACCTAGAAAACAAGATTCACATATATCAAATGAACTAATTTCATTTGTCTCCAAAAGACCATTCTTTCGAAGTATTTACATGTGTCATCTGTTTATATGACTAAGGCGATAATGCCAAAGATAGGTCTTACTCAAATCCATTTTGAGTTTCTTGGTGATTGCTTGGTACATTAAACTATCAAATGATGTATTATTATGAACCAATTCATAAATGCCATTTGAAGGCATAGGTTTAAAGTAAAACATGTCATTCATCGAAATATAAATGTCATTGTTTACAAACTTTAAATCAAAACCATATTGTCTTATAAGGGAAACTTGAATAATATTCCTAGTCAAACTAGGAGCATTCAAAACATTTTAAAACAATTTTCAAACCATTTGGAAGTTTCAAAACA
>JARYGA010017100.1:0-30578 GCA_030545235.1 Helianthus tuberosus | reverse complement strand
CGTAACTGTTCCACATGCAAATGATACTATGATGATAAGAACTAAAAATCATTTTACAAACAAAGTAAACTTAGATATATAGCATTGTCTTAAAGATAACATCTTACAATTTTAAAGCATTTACAAAACATGTTAAGATTAGACATGCAAAAGCTGGTAACCTAACCCATGCAAACTAATGTTATAATGTACTGGACCAACAAAAAAAGTTATTTGTAATAACATACCAAATAACCCAAAAGATCATTAGACTGTTTATAAACACTAAACGGAACTACTTGAACACCTTCTTCAAAATTAGCTTCTTTTGTACTGAACAATAAACAAAGGTGTACTTGTCTGGAGTGTTTATACCATTTGGTTTTGTGAATTTCGTGCACCATTACGAAGCATATCGAAAACCACCGCCATGTTTCTCAGCACGAAACGAAATCACTGTATCTGTAACACCCGAAAATTTTAAAACAAAAATATAACAACCCTCATAAAAAAATTAGTATTTCTTATGATTTATAGTCCAATAGGAAACCCTAATTAAGACACCCAAGTGATTCTGCACAAACCCTAAGATTTCCAGAACAATCAGAATTAGGATCAGGACCCCTAAAACTAAGGGGGGGGGTATTCCCTATTGACGATTATCTCGTTGTCAAAATTAGAAACTAAGAAAGTGTCGACTCAGCTAGGCTAGTCCCACGCGTGGCAACCCTATAGTGTTTAGGTGTCCCTTACGGACCGTAAGGGTATAAGTGTTACGGTGCGCAAGGGTGGTTACGGACCACAAGGGTAATACTGTTACGGTGCGCAAGCGATGACAATTTTTGGGTATAAATAGAGGACTTTGGCAATCGATTCTGGGCACAAAAACGACGATCAAACTCCAAAATTACGCTAAGTTATCGTCCGATTACTACCAAAAACACTAATTAGTATAGCAAGGTGCTGCAGAACAGGGTATTAACTCGATCGCTACTACGATTCAATGTCCGATCGATTGAAACTATCCGATAGATGTTTAAGTGCCGCTCAAATTGAGTTTATACTTTGTTAATTCATCGTGATTTCGACTTGAATGTTTGAGTGCTGTTCGAATTCGGACTATACTCTGTCATTCGTTGTGAATCCGCTGGATGTTTAAGTATCGCACTTTGTCATTTGTTGTGAAGGTTTGATCTCGTGAGTTATCGTAAAAGCTGTATTAGTTAATTACCTAGTTTGTGTGCAAATTAGGTTAAGAGGATAATCACTAGGCTAAACTCTGCCCGTATAAATCTACAATTGAAAACAAGGTAGCATCACTTGAAAATTTTTAAGGTACGGATAGACTCCTTTCTTTCGATTTATGTCGTTTGGATATAAGTATATCATTTCTGATTTTAAGTTCCGTATTAAGATTAAGTTATGAAATAAGTTATAAATTCCGTACGGATAGATTCCTTTCTTTCGATTTATGTCAATCCTGATTTTAAGTTCCGTATTAAGATTAAGTTATGAAATAAGTTATAAATTCCGTACGGATAGATTCCTTTCTTTCGATTTATAGAATCCTTTCTTTCGATTTACGTCATTTTAGATATAAGTATATCATTCCTGATTTTAAGTTCCGTATATTAAGTTATGAAATAAGTTATAAATTCCGTATGGATAGACTCCTTTCTTTCGATTTACGTCATTTGGATATAAGTATATCATTCCTGATTTTAAGTTCCGTATTAAGATTAAGTTATGAATTAAGTTATAAATTCCGTATTAAGATTAAGTTATGAAATATGTGTTGAAAGTTACAAACGTTTTGAAAAAGGTTTTGTTTTACATCAGTTATTTAGAAAATGGTTTATGAAAAATATTCTTTTCGTATTTACAAGTATACATGTTTATGAGTTATTTGTTTATAAATTTACAAATCAAATTTCATACTCTAGTGGTTCCTTATTAACGAGTCAAGGTTTTATCTTGTTTCGTTTAATAAACCAAATTTTGGGGACGAAATTGTCAAGATAGGATTGATATCCATACCTTGGTGACTGGTTCCACTCTTAGATTTTCAATCTCGCCAAAGATTCGTATTTTCAACAAATTATTGTTTACAAGTTACAAGTTAAATATCTTAAGACTTATAAGTTATAAGTAAATAAGTTACAAGTTTAATATGATATACAAGTATGATGTTACTCAAGTCAAATTGTTTTAAATTACTATGTCTTTTAAAACTCCTCACGTTTTTTATTATCGATTCATTTGACAGTCCGTTCGATTCCTATTCTAATCCTTTGATTTAGTTTTTATGTCATGCGATAGTTTTCTGTTAAGTTGTACTCATTATCGCATGTTCCAAATATATGTTACGTCTTGTTATGAAAATAAGTTTTATAAGTTATGGAAATAAGTTCATTTGTACTCTGTTACCCTGAGTATCGCTTCTCGTGGAGTGTCCCACGAGCATGTTGTTGTGGCATCGACATCATGTGCTCCACCCGTGACGGAGATATCAGTTCACGGCGTCTCTTAAGTACAAGTGTGGTACATATAAGCTATTAGGAGGCGTATGGATCGATCCTAGGATTTAAGTTATAAGGAAATGGATAACGGGTATGCCAACTCGCCATTTCATGTGATAATTATGCAGGAGTAGCTACCTGTGTATTGTCAAGTTTTAAGTTTGCTCATGGGTACATCCGTAAGATATGATTATGAAATTACGTTAAGTTTTTGTTTTCCGCTATCCGCGCACTGGGCAAAACTTTCAAATTTTGCTCAGACGTACGTTTTTGTGTTTTCTTCTTTACGTCAGGTGATCAAGACAATCTGGGACGGGATATGGAAGAGTGCTCGAGTGTTTGGAAAAGACGGTAGAAATAATTGTACTGGATTAGATATCCTTCATTAAGTTGTAAAGCCTTGTAATACATTTAAGTATAAATGGAATTATGTTTTTGATCTGACTCCGTAATAGTGACACGCCAGCCCATTCCGGGTTGGGGTGTTACAGCTATGGTATCAGAGCAAAGGCTCTTTCCTGTAGAAAACTTAAACATAAGTTAAGACCTGTGAGGTAATGGGTAGACATTGGGTTAGGATTTCGAGGTCCAATCAGTCGATACAATAAACGTTTTATTTTACCCATCGGTTAGTAACTTTTCTTTTCACTTCATGATAGTCTCGAACACAAGTATTTCGTCATCTTCATTGTTTTTACTCTAGCTTTATTTCAAGTATGATTATTAATATATATATGTATGTAACAATTTCGAGGACGAAATTTTTTTAAGAGGGGTAGATTTGTAACAACCGAAAATTTTAAAACAAAAATATAACAACCCTCATAAAAAAATTAGTATTTCTTATGATTTATAGTCTAATAGGAAACCCTAATTAAGACACCCAAGTGATTCTGCACAAACCCTAAGATTTCCAGAACAATCAGAATTAGGATCAGGACCCCTAAAACTAAGGAGGGGTATTCCCTATTGACGATTATCTCGTTGTCAAAATTAGAAATTAAGAAAGTGTCGACTCAGCTAGGCTAGTCCCACGCGTGGCAACCCTATAGTGTTTAGGTGTCCCTTACGGACCGTAAGGGTATAAGTGTTACGGTGCGCAAGGGTGGTTACGGACCGCAAGGGTAATACTGTTACGGTGCGCAAGCGATGACAATTTTTGGGTATAAATAGAGGACTTTGGCAATCGATTCTGGGCACAAAAACGACGATCAAACTCCAAAATTACGCTGAGTTATCATCCGATTACTACCAAAAACACTAATTAGTATAGCAAGGTGCTACAGAACAGGGTATTAACTCGATCGCTACTACGATTCAATGTCCGATCGATTGAAACTATCCGATAGATGTTTAAGTGCCGCTCAAATTGAGTTTATACTTTGTTAATTCATCGTGATTTCGACTTGAATGTTTGAGTGCTGTTCGAATTCGGACTATACTCTGTCATTCGTTGTGAATCCGCTGGATGTTTAAGTATCGCACTTTGTCATTTGTTGTGAAGGTTTGATCTCGTGAGTTATCGTAAAAGCTGTATTAGTTAATTACCTAGTTTGTGTGCAAATTAGGTTAAGAGGATAATCACTAGGCTAAACTCTGCCCGTATAAATCTACAATTGAAAACAAGGTAGCATCACTTGAAAATTTTTAAGGTACGGATAGACTCCTTTCTTTCGATTTATGTCGTTTGGATATAAGTATATCATTTCTGATTTTAAGTTCCGTATTAAGATTAAGTTATGAAATAAGTTAGAAATTCCGTACGGATAGATTCCTTTTTTCGATTTATGTCAATCCTGATTTTAAGTTCCGTATTAAGATTAAGTTATGAAATAAGTTATAAATTCCGTACGGATAGATTCCTTTCTTTCGATTTATAGAATCCTTTCTTTCGATTTACGTCGTTTTAGATATAAGTATATCATTCCTGATTTTAAGTTCCGTATTAAGATTAAGTTATGAAATAAGTTATAAATTCCGTATGGATAGACTCCTTTCTTTCGATTTACGTCATTTGGATATAAGTATATCATTCCTGATTTTAAGTTCCGTATTAAGATTAAGTTATGAATTAAGTTATAAATTCCGTATTAAGATTAAGTTATGAAATATGTGTTGAAAGTTACAAACGTTTTGAAAAAGGTTTTGTTTTACATCAGTTATTTAGAAAATGGTTTATGAAAAATATTCTTTTCGTATTTACAAGTATACATGATTATGAGTTATTTGTTTATAAATTTACAAATCAAATTTCATACTCTAGTGGTTCCTTATTAACGAGTCAAGGTTTTATCTTGTTTCGTTTAATAAACCAAATTTTGGGGACGAAATTGTCAAGATAGGATTGATATCCATACCTTGGTGACTGGTTCCACTCTTAGATTTTCAATCTCGCCAAAGATTCGTATTTTCATTCAAATTATTGTTTACAAGTTACAAGTTAAATATCTTAAGACTTATAAGTTATAAGTAAATAAGTTACAAGTTTAATATGATATACAAGTATGATGTTACTCAAGTCAAATTGTTTTAAATTACTATGTCTTTTAAAACTCCTCACGTTTTTTATTATCGATTCATTTGACAGTCCGTTCGATTCCTATTCTAATCCTTTGATTTAGTTTTTATGTCATGCGATAGTTTTCTGTTAAGTTGTACTCATTATCGCATGTTCCAAATATATGTTACGTCTTGTTATGAAAATAAGTTTTATAAGTTATGGAAATAAGTTCATTTGTACTCTGTTACCCTGAGTATCGCTTCTCGTGGAGTGTCCCACGAGCATGTTGTTGTGGCATCGACATCATGTGCTCCACCCGTGACGGAGAGATCAGTTCACGGCGTCTCTTAAGTACAAGTGTGGTACATATAAGCTATTAGGAGGCGTATGGATCGATCCTAGGATTTAAATTATAAGGAAATGGATAACGGGTATGCCAACTCGCCATTTCATGTGATAATTATGCAGGAGTAGCTACCTGTGTATTGTCAAGTTTTAAGTTTGCTCATGGGTACATCCGTAAGATATGATTATGAAATTACGTTAAGTTTTTGTTTTCCGCTATCCGCGCACTGGGCAAAACTTTCAAATTTTGCTCAGATGTACGTTTTTGTGTTTTCTTCTTTACGTCAGGTGATCAAGACAATCTGGGACGGGATATGGAAGAGTGCTCGAGTGTTTGGAAAAGACGGTAGAAATAATTGTACTGGATTAGATATCCTTCATTAAGTTGTAAAGCCTTGTAATACATTTAAGTATAAATGGAATTATGTTTTTGACCTGACTCCGTAATAGTGACACGCCAGCCCATTCAGGGTTGGGGTGTTACAGTATCAACTCCAGCCAAGTTCTGAATGCGCAGCTCAGGGTTCATGTCAATTCTACATGCATTAGAAACATCAACGTTCAGACGCTACATACACCAATTTGAACAAAACATTACTTCAATATATTTACAAGATGAACAAATTTAATACTTAAAAACAGGCTATGTTTTTATAATTTTTTGATATAAATCAATAGAAAAAAGTGTGAAACTTACGAAACGCCTGTCATACTTCCATTCAAACTCAATAGGCTGATAGTCTGGATTGACTTTCTTATGAGCCCATGATTTTGTAACTTCCACGTCTTCTTCATCGGACATTTCATCGGTAGAAACACCATAACTATCAGAGTTGGTTAAAATAGAAGAAACATCAACAGACTCATCATCCATGGATTCAGCATAATCAGGGTCAGATTCACGATCTTCATCATCGCTATCAGTGTCTTCTATCTCAATGATTTCAATAGGAACATTAGCATATCCATGAACAGGTTGAGGTATGTTTACACCGGCCAACTTGTATTCACCCTTCGGCACTAATATCTCACAACCATCCAAATCAAAAACATAAGGCTGTAACTTTTTTTCAGAGATGTACCTCATAACAACGTAGTAATCCGGGTATATAGGTACATAAGATACAACGTTGTCCCAACCAGCATAAATATAATAGACCTTAGTATCCGGGTCTTTCTGAATCATAACATCAAAACTGTCCCACGAATTTACATGAACCTTGAAGGTTATCTTGCTAATCTTGGGCAAACGTATAGTACCTTCAACAAAATCAGCTGGAATAACCTGCATCGAAAAAAAACATTTGGTTATATAACTTCTTTTTGTCATTAAAAAATTGAAATAACTAAACTATCTATACTAACCAAGCTATCAAGAGAATCCTCGGCGAAGCATTGGCAGAAATATTCAACATTCCTTTTAGTTTTCTCAGTAGATATCGAAGTAAACAAAGACACATCACAACCATAGATTGGATAAGGGTGCATTTTGTTAAACGGTGTTAACAAATAAGAGTATAGGTCCGTTTGCTTAAACATGAGGAAAGAACCTTCAATAAGTGACAGTTTAGATGCAATTTTCTCCCAACCATCCATGAATACTAATGCACCTTTGTGCTTCTTAAAAACAACTTCAAATACCAAACCATTAGCGCATTTGATAACAACTTCACTGTTTGGGACAGCATACGATAAGTACCTGTTACTAAATTCATATGGTATTTCCTTCAAAAAAAAATTTATATCTATCAAAAATCAATTAAATACAAAGGAAAAAAAATTATAATTATTAAATTCAACAACTTATCAGATATGGAGGATCACCAGACGAATAAATTGTATAGAAAGACATCATACTGACTTCCGTCTGTACCAAACAAAAACTTAAAAACTGTATACCAATTACTAATCAAAATAAGTTCAACTTTACAAATACACATGAGAATACATCAGTTAAGATCGAAAACTTATATCATACATCAGAATAACATCAATACATGAACAAAGTAAACAACTTTACAAATACACATGAGAATACATCAGTAAAGATCGGAAATTTATATCATACATCAGAATAACATCAATACATGAACAAAGTAAAACCCAATAAAATCAACAATGTATAACACATATCATAAATACACCAAATGCCAATCACTTTTTTTAAAATCATAGATGAATATCATAACATGCATTATAACTAAATAGTAATCGGATATAAAAAAAATAACACTATCAGAAGTTCTTCCACTATAAGCCGCAACAAAAAACGCAATCAAAATCAACAATGGATTGAAAAAAAAAGCACAGAGATACATGAATACACTACCGGCGATTACAACTTCTTCATTAAAACAGCAGGAACCATAATCGGTATGGAATTCAAAACTAAAAGAATAAACATGAAAAACTACAAAAAAAATCAAATTATTTAACAATACCTTTATTATTATCCAAGATGATATTGATGAAGAACGGAAGAAATTGATGAAGATGAGAGGGTTTCTTGGACAAAGTGTAGCAAGCTCTGTGGAGAGAGAAAGGAACCGAGATTTTGTGAGAATCTTGGAAAAGTTATAAGGGTTAAATAAGATCCATATTTTCGGGTCGGATCATCCCATTTCGGGTCTAGCGAGAAGGGGAAAAAGCATGGAGGATTTTGGAGCCAAAACCAAATTATAGATGCTCTTAGCAAATGCCACCTCACTTCCAAGCTCTTATCACATGACACATCAGCCCTTTTTTATGATGTTTATTATATATAATAGATTAATAAGATGAACTGGGTCATCTCAAATTTATGGATAGAGTAAATTACAACCGGTGTCCTTTACGTTTGTACCATATTACAACCGGTGTCCTTTAACTAAAGATATTACAGGCGCCGTCCTTTATGTTATAAGTTTTTGACACCCTATGTCCTTTAGTGCTAACCTAGTTTAGTTTTCTGGTTAAGTCTTACCATGTGCCTCTCACATAAGGGCAATATCGTCTTTTCATCTAAATTATACATTTAAAAACTAAATAAATAATCTATTTCATATGCAGTTTATATTAAACGGCGATTTAATTTCCTTCAAACCATGTGCCTCTCAATTTAATTTAATTTAAATATGTATATTAATTCTAAATAGTTGGCTGTATATTAAACAACGATTTAACTTCCTTCTTAACAACACCATTTTGAATAGTTGGTTGTTATCAGTTGGCTGTGCACCATTTTTAACGCATACTGGCCCGTTTTCAGTCACATTTAAACAGCGATTTAACTTCCTTCTTAACAACATTTTGCCATCAAATAAACCTCATTTTTAACATCATTTTGACAGCAATTAAACCTATTTTTAACAGCCTGTATAACAGCACTTTGACTATGTTTTTACTTAATTTTGACGGCAAATTGACCCATTTTTAACTGCATTTAACAGCAATTCAACCCCCCTTTTTACGGCACTTTGACATCAAATAAACCATGTTCTTTAACATCTTTTAGGCAGCATGTACAACCTGTCGCTAACACTTTTTTTACTCCAATTTTGGCTGCACAAGCATACCAATCCCAAATACACAAAATGACCTGCATAATTATATGACAATGACAAACCAAGGTTCAAAATCATACTAAACCATACCAACCCAAGGTTACAAAAGAAAGTACTTGAAATGCATACTGCCAAGGTTCCAAAAAGACAAAAAAAACATGAACCTGAAAGTTTCAAAAACTGTGACCACCCTTTGACTTTGAAAGTCAACATCCACTAAACTTGTGATCTGGCTTTCTTGCAACTCCTGATATTATGGCCTTTTTCTTTACAGTTGCGACAAGTCTGAATTGTATTCTTCTTTGACAACCTTCCACCCTTTGTGATGTCTTCCAATTCAACTGCAGATTTCTTCCTTGCTTTTCTTGGTCTTCCCACTTGCTTGTGATAATGTGGTGGTTTTAAAGTAGTAGGAACTTGTGATTTCGGCCACATAGACATGCCATTGATTGGGTTGACCTTGAAACTATAAACCTGTCTCCATGTATCCATCCTGTACACCGGATGCACCCAACTTTTTAGTATTCCAACTTGTTGTCCGTTGCTAGCCTTGTACCAAATTGCTGCCACACCATGTTTGCATGGTATCCCAGTTATCTCCCATGCCTTACAAGTACAAGACCTTTCGTTCAATTGCACCACATATTGACTACGTCTCCCACTCACTTGATATTGATCTTCCCCATTCCACATAAGAGTGTAATATGTAGCATCTTTCTTCACTGTTTCCAACGTTTCTGTGGCATGGGGCGTAAGCAGCCCATCACTTCTTTCAATAGTCTCCAAAACAGTCACAATCCTTCTCATGAGATACTCCCTTATAATTTCAAGAGCTGATATAATTGGCTTGTCTCTACCATCAACAATTTTGCCATTCAGCACCTCACACATGTTATTAAGTAAAACATCAGACAAAGCCCTACCTGTTAACACAACATATAATTTTAAACATCAATCACATGCACAAGTTTAATAGGTAATACAGTAATGACATTTACCAGAAAAGTGTGAACTGGACCAGTGTTGAGGTGGGATTTTTGACAACCACAAATGGGCATTTGCATTGAACTTTTTCAATTCATCCATTGCATCTTGGAATTGAACAACCGTGGTACATGTGGCCGCCTTCCATAGCATATCTTTATAAAGTTTTCCTTTGAAAGTTGTAACACCCCATGTTTTGAAAGTCAAAGTACAAGTCAAGGTCAAAGTCAAAGTCAAAGGAAGAAAAGATTGCAAATTGTAATCTGTCTCTCCTTACTTACTTACCAATTGTACCTCTTGACTTGTAATCGAGAATCTATTTTAATCGCTTTAGTTGTATTATGTGCAGTACATGTTAATAAATCGCTATTTAATCGCTAATCGCATTGCTATCGCATCACGACTTGAATTATAGGTTATGGATATTGTTTTACGTATGTGTGATATTTATGTGTTACTTGTGCATGTTTATTTATGTTATGTGGTGATTACTCGAAACGCAATCGCAACTCTATCACGACGCAATCTCATCGCAAACTCAAGATTCACGGTGTATATTTAGGATGATTGTATGTTAGATATAGTATTGTGGAATTATTAAATCTATCGCACCGCTCATTCGAAACGCATCGCAACGCTCAACGCGTAAAACGAAAATACGAAAACCAACTCGCCGGAGCCACTCGATCGAATGACCATTCGATCGAATGGCCATCCGATCGGATGGCCATCCGATCAGATAGTCATCCGATCCGTGGTCTGCGCTCCTTTGCAACCTATAAATACCCCCTGTCACATCACCAAAGTGATGTGACAGCTCTCTTGTTCGACCAGCGTGCTCAAGTCCTCTTTTCTCTCGATTTCTCCCAATTCTTGTAAGTTTTCCACTCAAATCTTATACTTCTATGATCTACACACATTTCTCTATCTTTTTCACCGTTAAATCTTCACTTTTAACCGTGAAATCGCCGGGTTTGAGGTGTTCTAGGGCGATGTCATCATGGAGTTCTTATGAACTTCAAGTTTGACTTCATTCCACCAAGAAAAACTTAGATCTGAAGGATTTCCACATGAATCAACACTGTTTTCGCATAAATCTAAACATTTTCGAGGTTAAAAGGATTGAAAGATGGTTTTATTACTTTCTTTCAACTCTTTTATACTCAATGCACTCAAAACCGGTAGAATCGGAGCTAGTTCAAGCCTTCTACTCATTCCCTGGTGAAGCATCGGTCCCAGATCTGATTCCTACCAAAGAGACAACCGATTTTGGGTTGAACATGAACAAACCGTCAAGAACAGTTAGACCCATCGGATTGGGGTGATTCCCGTTCGAACGGGTGACTAGGGCCTGATGGAGTTTTTCCGTTGTTTAACACGTTGTCATATCGTCTCGATCAAACCGTAAACTTAAAAAATTGCCAAAACAAACAAGTCAACGAGCGAATTGCTATTCGATCGGACTGCCATCCGATCGAACGGCAATCCGCATGGGTGACAACTAAAAAACTTCAACACTTAAACTTTTTCAAAGAAGGATAGTTTCCAACGAACCGCCACCCGATCAGACGGCCATCCGTTCAGATGACCATCCGTCCGGATGACCTGAATTGTAAAAACCCTTCTCTTTTTATAAAATGCTACAACGAAAACTTTAAAGCCGTCATACACAAACACATCCATCTCAAACGAGTGGCCACCAATCGAATGGCTAACCGATCGGATGACCATCCGATCGGATTGCCATCCGATCATATGACACTTCGACACTACCACACTTGCATCGTTTTACGTGCCACTTATCGCTTACGCTATCGTTCTGTAACTAGGCTGACTCTCTAGCGCTCCCTTCAATCCATTAGCTAACATCGCTGTGAGTATACTCGATCCCTTTTTGCTTAACGCACTTTTGGGTGTTACATACGTTACTTATTCTAAATCACATCGAACACACAAAGCAAACACTTTTAACGCTAACCGCTATTGCATGTTATACGTGACTCGATGAATGCCTGTTTGTTATGTTTACACATTGATTGTTGTCTACCTGCCTTAGCAACGATAGTACCATAGTTTGGACTCAGCACCTGTTCACTCAGGGTTTGTTAAGGATATTATTTCACGTGTTCGCAATGGTGAATATGTGTTGCGCACTCGCTACTCGCAGTCAAATCGCAGTCATTGGTATTGATAGGATCTTTGTCGATAACTTACGTGTTTCACATTAGACGTTGTACATGCTGGTTATGCGTAAACGATTTCGAACTCTATTATACTATCAAACTTGTATGCTCACCTTTACACTATGTGTATTGACCTCTATTTTAACGTATGTGACAGGTGTTTAGGATGCTTGCTTGCCTGCTTTTGTGGAATCAAGTAGCAGTGAGAGTCTAGAAACAAACAATTTAATCTGAGTTGTCGAAACAGTTCTATTTGTCTTTGAGATATCTACGTCTGTAATAATTGATATACTTGATGGGTTATGGTATGGGACGTAATGTTAACTATCCGGTAATTTAGTTGTTATGGAATTTCTCTTGGACAATCTGTTTCGCTCAGTGCCGCGCCCCGATGTTTCCGCCATCGGTTGGGGTGTGACAGATTGGTATCAGAGCCATAACTATAGGGAATTAGGCAACACTCGACCAAGTCCAGGTCGATGTCTTAGAAACGACCTAGTCTATAGTCTAAGTACCCATAGACCGACTTGTGCAAACCCGTAGTGGTCTTGCACGAGCCTACTTGCTATTTTCGCTTACACTCACTGAACATTATACACTCTTGCGTGGACATCGCATACTACCGCTTCGCGCAAGGTCAGTCTTTCCTAAGACTAGCAACTCGCACAATTTTTCTAAATTCCCCGCGTAGAGCAAGGTGATTGGGTCGATAATAGGGGTGAAAGCCGTAAACTCTCGATTAAATCCCTCGCCTAACGCAACTATTTAACTAAAAACATGAAAATTTGCGTCGAATCAGGAGTGAAATCCATACTTCGACGCCGATTTCACTTCTAACTCGTGATTCTATCACACAAATAGGGATGTAGTTGTTAAGTTAGGGGTGAGACCCGAACCTTGACGACACGTCCCAACCTCTATATTTTGGGTTTTACAATACTCTCACAGAAGTCTCGACGGACTCCAATGAATTGAGTCGCACTGTATCTGGAAGGATGCGTGCCGTTTGCCCGGAATCGAGGCAAGAGCACAGTCCAGAAGGCCAAGTGCCTACTTAAGGTCCTTGTGAGTAGTCGAATCACTTTGGGCAGTCAAAGTCTAGCACACCCAAGACATCCTATTCGATTTTATGTGTTTCGATTCTGGATTCACGCCCGCTGACACTGTGATTTATTGCATTTATGTGGCTTTTTATGTGTTTTATGTGACTTTATGTGTTCATGTATGTTTCGGTTTTGATGATTTACTCGCTTTTCGCGCACGACACGTACAGCTATTCACACCTCAAAACTCTAACAAATCGTAGACACGCTACGAGTTAATCGCAACGCTACTCGCTGTTTACACCAATCGCTTCTCGCAACTCTCGATCGTGTCACGTCGCTGTGAAAGATAGGTGAATACGTACGGTATATGTAGGTGAATACGTCCAAAATATAGTAGATTATGTGCCTCTGTGCTTACATGGGCTACGTGCTTATGTGCCTCTGTGTATTATGTGCCTACATGATTTCGTGTTTACGTGTTCCTGAGCTTTATACGTACATAAGTAGCTTTGAGGGAGATAATAGACTATACTAGACTTAATCGAAGTTGTGTTGAGTCCTGTGGCGATGTCTGTTGCAAACAATGTCGTTATCTGGATCACTCCACTCCCGCGCTGCTAAACGCAAACAAGCTGACAAGCGACTCGCTTCCCTCGTCGCGAGTCAAATCGTTAAAGTAATTCCGCAGATTGTCAGTGAATTGAACGAAAACGCCAGCAAGTCTTCAGAAGAATCCAGGACAGATAGGATCTTTGTCGATAACTTACGTGCTTCACATTAGACGTTGTGCACGCTGGTTATGTGTAAAAGATTTCGAACTCTATTATACTATCAAACTTGTATGCTCACCTTTACACTATGTGTATTGACCTCTATTTTAACGTATGTGACAGGTGCTTAGGATGCTTGCTTGCCTGATTTTGTGGAATCAAGTAGGAGTGAGAGTCTAGAAACAAACAATTTAATCTGAGTTGTCGAAACAGTTCTATTTTTCTTTGAGATATCTACGTCTGTAATAATTGATATACTTGATGGGTTGTGGTATAGGACGTAATGTTAACTATCCGGTAATTTAGTTGTTATGGAATTTCTCTTGGACAATCTGTTTCGCTCAGTGCCGCGCCCCGATGTTTCCGCCATCGGTTGGGGTGTGACAAAAGTAGCTTTCATGTTCTCATGAATGTGCCTAAGACAAAATCTGTGCTCAGCACACGGGAATAACTTTTGAATGGCAGGAAGAATACCATGTTTAAAATATCAAAATATCCTTAAGAGCATATATCAAACCAATTAAACAACACAAATCAAAACAATTTAACAATACAAATAATACCTTCTGTCTATCACTGATAAATGTAAAGTTAGAGTTTCTAGCCAACTCCAAATCATCTCCTACGCATTCAAGAAACCAAGTCCAAGAGCTAAGAGTCTCTGCCTCTACAACTGCATAAGCAAGTGGGTAGATTCCATTGTTCGGGTCAATACCCACTGCTGTTAACACTTGACCCGGGAAGGGACCTTTCATGAAAGCTCCATCTAGACCCAACAAGTCCCTCCTTAACAGGATAATGATCATCAGTTTCTGAATTGACACAATCATACATAAATACATAAAGTTAGATTCAGAATACATAAAGATAGCCTTTTCTCTTCATTAACTGTTGAGAATGGAACAAAATTTTTGAAACTGATTTCATTGTTTTCTTAACAAACCAATCAAAATAACTGATATGCACACAAGATATTATGAAAACTACGATGGAATGAATAGATAAAACTACGACGATGTTGGAAGCTTACCATAAATTTCATCCATGTCGTTTTGTTCTGGGGCTTGTCGCATATAGAAGACACCACTGAAAGGTTTTGTTTTTTTTGTAGGGTTTTTAGAGGAATAGGAACAATCAGATGATGTTATGAGATGGTTTTTTGAGAGGAATACGAACAATCAACTGCTATTATGAGATGGGTTTTTTGTGACAACCCGAACTTTCGAGGTCAGTGACGTTAATCTGTGCCATTTATAACTCTTTTAAACTTAAACGTAACGTGTAATAATTTTGTTTATTAGTTTACACCTATGATTTGGGCCGCCTTTATTTGTCACTACATTGGACCGGTCACTTGTACCTTTGGGTCGCGAATTACTTGAGCCCAACTCTAATTGGATCACGTTTATGCATGGGCTTAGTAAAGCCCAAACGGGATTAAAGTGGGCTTGTTATGTGTCGAGTGTATGTCTGGGCCGCCTCCAAAACTTGTGAAGCCCCGCATAGTTTCTAGTTGTGTTGTCAGCCCAAGTGAGTGGGCTTAAGCCCAATTCGGATAATTGTGACCGCCCCTAAACTTGTATCACATATAATGCACGTATTAGGCTATTGTTTAGATGATAACTCAAAACAAAACCCTATCTCTCTCAAGATCACATATGTGCGGCATAACAGACCCCCCCTCCTCTTCATCGAAGCCTGCTAGTTGTATTTCCTACACTTCGGTTAGTATGTTACATAATTCATGTAATCTGCTTGTTGTTTTGTTAAGGCCCTGAATCATTGTTTGCTATCTTCTTGATGCTTGAATTGATATAAGAATAATCTAGGATTTCTTTGCAACAACTAGTTTATATTCTAATTTAACATGGAATAGTAATATATGAATTGGCATGGATTGATAGTTGACTGATTGCATGATTATAATGCCTGATTATAGATTATAATTGTATGGTAATATATGATGAACATATGACTTTGGTTCTTGTTAATTGTATTCGGAATTTTCACAAGTTGTTATGGGTTAGGCTAATGACCAGATTATTGAAACAAGATTATGTGGTCGATTAAATGGATATATGTTGTATTGATGTATATGAGTCATATTAGGGAGTCATCGAAAATGGTTGATTATTTTCCCGATGAACCGATTAAGTTATGCTGAGTAATTAGAATTATGGTGTTATTTGATTTGGGGTGTAATTGCTTAATAATAAGCCACTATTATGAAATAAAAGGGTATTGGGCTTTCATAAAAATCGGACATGTATGTTGAATAATTAGGAGCATTGGGCCACGTTGTGGATGCAATTTCTGTTGGGCTTGGGGTGGCGTTTGGCGGTTGGGCCGAGCATAAGGGGAGCAGGTTATAAGCTGGGTAGAGGGTTTGGGCTTAACACATGTTAGTTTAGACTAGCAAACTATTGGGCTGCACTGTTGGTATTAAACATAAGTTGATAGTTAATGGTCCGTATAGGAACTAATTGAATATTGGGCCGAGTGCTGGCTGGGCCTGAACCGTTTGGGCCTGAACTGTTTGGGATGAACAGTTGGGTGTTATTGCTATGTGTCGGGTGTAGTATGAAATTGTGATGTGAGCATATACGTGAACCAACTATCTATTATGTATATATATTTCATAAGTGCAACTTGTGACGAAATACGTGGTTAGTCGTGAATACTAAATTGATTGTTACTGGTAAACCATGATAGGAAGTATTTAATCAGCTGTTAAACAAGTAACAAAACTTACCGAGCAAAACTAAGGTGAGTTCACTACTCTTGAGCATGTGTCCCGGTGGTTGGGACAATCAGTGGGTATCCCGGGGAGGGATAAGTCTTTTGGGTAAAACCGGAATATTGGATAATAATCTCATTCTATCATTCTTAAGTCCCATCTTTTGTTACCGGGGAGGTAACGGAGTATTGGTTAGTAGCGCTACTTAGGTTTGGCAACCTCACCCCGTACCGGAGAGGACGGGTGTGAACTAATGACCCAGTCATGCCCAGTGTTTTGATAGGAGCACTGGGGAACGGGCAAAACATACATCAGGAGCCGTCTTGTTCAGTATCGAGATATTATCAATATTACTTTTGCATTTGTTAATGAACTGGAATAAACACTTGGTAACTAACATTTTCGAAATGTTGTGAACTCACCAGCGTTGTCTGATACACTTGTTGCATGCTCGCAGGTCGTTAGATATCTTGGATTTGGGAACTTGCTGTCTGGAGTAGCTGGAGTGGTCATGGGTCGACTGGAAGGATTTATGTGATTGATTTCTTGATACTATACATTGGTTTAGAAACTGATTAACTTTGGTTTACTATTTGCTTCCGCTGAACGTGTTGGTTTTCATTTATACTTGTTGATGGCATTTTCTTTAATAATTGAGAATTTTATTTATAAACTTGTATGGGTTCAATGTAATTTGTGGCTCGTTGTTGGTACGTCACACGCCTATCAGGGACATTCCCTAGGTGGTATTTTGGGGGTGTGACAGTTTGGTATCAGAGCCACTGGTTATAGTGAACTTGGTTTTAAAACGTTTTTATAAAATTAGACTATAACCGAACAGATCCGAAATCGACCATGACACTCAGCTCCAGACTGCAAGGTTCGTTTCTCGTTTACTATTACATAGTATATCTAGTGTACACCTATGTATGACATTACACGTGAATGCACACTTGGCACTACAGTATGAGTTTATATGTTACCAACCCATGTTATATGTAGGATCGTGTACCGACCCGAACGAGTCGTTCAGAGAAGTTCAACTTCGTTTCAGAGGCGGAAACTAAGAAACAAAAGTAGAAAACAGCTTTATCTTCACCTTTAACACTGATTGTATTGATTGACAATGTTTACAGCTCAATCCTCACACCGGCAGAGCTTCGGCGTGGAATACAAGACAGTTCTACCTGATTTCGCTCATGAGACATCTATTTATACTAGTTGTGATTTCGCTTATGTGTACATGACCACAAAAGCGAAATCACCTTCCTGACCATAAAAGCGAAAACACCTTGACCAAATAAGCGAAATCACCTCCTAAAATGACCTATGAGCGAAATTAGCTAACAACAATTCTATATCAAATATGAAATCTAATTTTGTCATCTAGCTAATTATCATTCACGTGCATATGTTGTAGACTTGAAGTCATTTGCATGATGTAAGCATTTAGCCACTTGGATGATGTCATCATCAAGAATGATGACATCATTCTTGTTCCGAACCGCAACGAACTCGAGACTCGATGTAAGACGAAGACGACAGATGTGTGCACCAACAGACTCCCCCTCAGATGTTGACGAGTCTCACATGTCGAGTCTTTGCATCTTCAGTCTTTGAGCTTCATTCTTTCTCTCAGAATTAACAGACTCCCCCTTGCAATGTGCTGGCATTCCGTTAGTTCTTCAGCATCATCTGCTTCAGGATCGTAATCTGTCTGACTCTTTCTGATGTTGTTCCAAGATCGAAATCTGGCTCTCATCCAGCTAATGATCATCAATCTAGCTCCTACTTAAACCTGCACATTCTTAACCCAGAAATAAATTTTCTCATTTTAACAATTTGTATGCACCAACACTCTGAAATAATCAGACAACTCTCTCTCATAATCATATGCATCATCAAACACTCTCCCTCAGATCATACACACATGATGAACCACTTGTTGATTTCCAAAACATATTTTGACAAATATGACACACTCCCCCTCACAACAATGTCATCATGTTTAGCACTCGGAATTTTGACAATCAGCTTTCCAACATCAGTTGTTGAAAATCTTTTTGACTTTTTCAAAAGTTTATGCTAAAACATACTGAAAATCTTTTTGTATTTTTGAATGTAAAGAAAAGCAGTAAAGAAATATTCACAGACAATATTTTTGTGAGTTTTGAGCAAGAGGATCATATCAGATTTTGACAAGTCACAAGTACCGTTGAGCTTATTTACACATTAAGAATTAAACAATTCACTTAGATTGCCAATATACTGATCCACTTAAATTTTCACACAAATTTCAACTAATTCAGGATATGAGTTAGGTGTTTTAAGAACTTAAACTCATTCATGTGTCCCACCTCTTGAATATACTCCCGTATCCAGATCCCAATATTCAGTCTTACAGGTGAGTATACCACAGATGATATCTGTCAGGGGAATAAATTATAGTACGAGGGCCGTGAGAGCTCAGGTCGATCTTTCGATACGCAGAGAGATGACGGCTTCGACTTTTGGTGGGTCCCCTTTAGAGGATCTTTTGCATTACAACAGCAATGACTATCAATTTTATTGTTTCATCAATTTGCTGAGGGCTGCGCTATATTTCAAGCATGCGGAAAGTATTCTCCGGGGACTAGGTCAGAAATTCCTTTCAGCAGAAGTCCCGGGATAATACCCCAGATATCACTGAGCATAAAGACCTAGTATCTCAGAAAGAGGGACCTTTCAAACGAGATTTCAGGGGTTACCTATATATCCAAGTAGTGTTCCCCACGAAATAAGCAAGTTTGAATTTATGTTTATATCCCGAAAAAGCTTACTAAATGTGTAAAAACCTATCGGCATATCATCAGTGAGACTGTTTAACACTATTTAAACATTACAATTCTTTAGCATACTGTGACCGTCTACTGATGTACTATCATTTCCTCTTCTAGACACAGAAACTCATTTTTTATTTTATCATGTTTTTGTCTTTTTCAAATTTTCTAATGTTTTTGGATTTTCAGAAATATATCTACTCCCCCTAAAATACAAACACATTAAAGGAAATTTGAAAACAAACTATACAGGAAACTTGACAACCGATATCAAATCGCTTCAAATCGCCATTCACTTGGCATAAACAATCAGAACTCCCCCTTATACAAAACTATTTTCTCATTATGATTTCAAAACACTTAAGTTTGTTTTAACCAAAATGATTTTTTCGGAAAATAAGTTTTGTTGATTTTAAACCATTTGTAGGTTCGGGGTGTGGTTCATCACATTGTTCATTCAATCACATATATGATGATTACATCAAGTTCAAACTAATGACCTTGACGAATCACTTTGTACCTCTTGCAAAAATATTCACAACATTCAAGCCTATGTAGGAATAAACCTCTACACAAACCATTTTACCAATCAAGATGCCGATTCCTGCTTCACACTTACCAACCTGGAAGCTCCGGCAAGTCACACTTATCCTGAAAAAATTCAACTAATTTTAAAATTCAATCAAACAATCAATTTTCAAGAAAGATGCCGATTCCTGATCCACGATTACAAACTTGGGATCTCCGGCATAGTCCTAAGACTTCAAGGGAAACAGACTTCCATCCAAGTCTTCTCAGACTTGATGGCTTTCAGTTCTTGCGCAGTAGGGTTGTAAGTTGCCTTTTTAGTTGCATAAAAATCTTTAACCCCCTTAACTTTCCCATTCAACATTTTCCCAAAAATTTTCTTAACACTCCCGTTGAATGTTTTCTCGACATCAAATTTAGTATTCTCGTTGTAAAACTGATTCGAGATATCAACCTTACCAACTTTCTTTTTAACTTCTTCAAATTTCAATGATGGAAACTCATCATCATTCATTGAAATTTTCATCTCAACCTGTGGCTCTTCTGGCTTTGTGGAACCAGATTCATCGCCGACATTCACATTAATTTTCTTAACGACCCACACTTGGTTGTCATTCTCTTTCTTTTTATAAAAATTCTTTTTAGAACACTCACCAACCTCATAAGTTGAACTTTCAAAAATTTTAAGTCTGTCGGTTGGTAGTTCAACATCAACAACCTTTTCTTTCAATTTCTGAGAAACTCCCTGTTTTGTTTTGGCATTTTTCTGACAGTTCCATGCAATATGACCAGTTTCATTGCATTTGTAACAGGTACGAGTCTCTCTTTGAAAAAACACTTCAGTTCCATTCTTCTTCTTTTCAGCAAGAAACTCTTGATTTGACTGTCTCCAGAATGGTTTCTTCTGTTCCTCTTCTGCACTTCCACCTGACACAAATTCTGTTTTTGTTTTAGAATTTTTCAAATTTTTATGATTTTCTGGTGGAATAAATCCAAGACCTTTCTTTTTGTAGCTACGATTTTGGTTTTGTTTCTTTTGAAAACCAGAACCAGAATTGTAACCCTTTTTCTTGTTTAGACGTTGTTGAACTCTTGAAGTGTACTTTTTAAGATTTTCAGTAAGATTTAAATCTTTTATTTCAGAAATATTAATTTCTGTCATTTTGAGAACCTTTTTGATCATGTCAAAACGAACACTTCTTATTGGAAACTCTTTGTCAGAGTATAATTTGTCCGAATCATTTAAAGTGTATGCAACTTCAAATGCTTCATCATCCAAATTTGCTTTTGATAACAAAAATTCTTTACTATAAGACCGTTTGACCGACGACTTGGACTGTTGACTGACGAATTTGACCCTCCAGACTCAGACTTTGACTCGGACTCCTCCTCAGTATCCAACACCTGATCGACCACCTTTTTTATTAACTCAGACTCATGATCAGTATCAGACGATGTAAACGTGACATCAATGTTATCTGGTAAAACGTCAGTTGTGTCGGTTTTTAACTTTATATTGACTGCTTTTTCAAGTTGCTCCTCGTTTGGTTTTCTAGGAGAGTACCCTTCCCAAATTGGAGGCGGACACTTGTTATAGCTAACAGTCGGTTTCTTACCACAATCTTTCTTCTTCTTCGGCTTCTCGTCTTGAAAAGCTTCCATACCTGCAACAGTTGGGTAAATACGATCAATGAGATAATCAGAACTAGAATAACTTTGTAATAAACGTCTAATTCTCTCATTCTCGATCTTTTCTGTCTCCAACTCTTGCTGCCATTTAGCACTTTCTTCGATGTAAAAGTTGATGGCTTTTTGTTTTGTCATCATCACAGCATTCATCATCGTAAGTGCTTGTTCTCGTTCTGAGTTTGTCTTTTGGAGACCAGTTACTGTTTTGTTCAAGACATCATAAGATTCTTTTACATAGTTAAGATTGAACAGTAACTGCTCCTTCTTCTTCTCATACTCAGCAATTATCTCATCTTTTGCTGCACAATCCTTGCATGCTTCCAAACACTTCTCGCAAGGCTTTACAACTTCAACAATCTTTTCAACTTCTATGATCTTTTCAACTTCGATCACTTTCTCTTCTTCATTCACTCGCTCAGTTTCAACATTCTTCTCAGCAACACTTTCAACATTCTCTTTCTGAATACCATCTTCAGATTTCTTTAGTTGTTGTTCTTTAGCAGTTCGTTTCTCCTTTAGTTTCTCCATGCGATCTGCAAAATAGAAATGAAAACTTTCAGGAGAAAGATGAGTTTTAGCAATATTAATATGTTTCTCTTCCTCATCATCACTGCTACTATCAACTAGTGTTTGATCAAACTCTACAGATTTTTCGGAATCAGCATTTGATACACCAGAATCAGACGGTGTTTGATCAAATACAACTTCTTTTTCTGAAGTAACATCATTTTGCATACTCTCATCTGCACTTAGTGAATCTTCATCAGCACTTTCTGAGCTTTCTTCAGATGTAACAGACTGTTCCTTCACACTTTTCACTGTCTCACCAATAGATTTCATCCATGTGGCGAACATGTCTGGTTCTCTAACAATCTTAGCGATGAAAGCTTTAAAATTCCCATTCTCATCTGCAAACATATTCCAACTGAAGCCTTCAGGTAGTCTCTCATCATCTTGATCAACTAAACAGACTTTGCTATCCGTAGATATGTAATTGTCCCAGTTAAAGTCTACTAAACATCCTCTTTTTGAATCCTCAATCTTCCTACCATGAGCCGTCTGTGAATCTTGTGATTGACCGACCTGCTGATAAATGGCTTTCCGGTAGTAGTCATCTTTTCCAAACGGATTCTGAGCTCCACTAGCTTCTCTGTTCTTGCACTCCCGCTTGAAATGGCCTTTCTCCCTGCAACGAAAACAAGTAACTTTAGATTTATCAAAACCTAAAGTAGATACACAAGCATCAAGAAAGTCATTTCTCCCGGTAATCGTCTTAAACTTTTCAGCACGTCTAAGAACACTAGCAAGACACCATTTGATATCCATCAGTTCCATCTCTTCGGCGTCTATCTGATCGTAATCCTCCTTTGTGAGCATAGGATTTCCGATCCGACCTGCAACTAGACCTTCATACGAGATAAGCACGGAACCAAGTAATGCCATGTGATCTTTCGCAACCTCCTCAGAAAAACTTTGTCCATCTGGAAGATTCAAGGCAATATTGCATTGTATCACACAACCATTTCCCATTTTTGAGATTTGATGCTGAAAACTTTCTGATGAACTCTTTGGATTGACACTCGGATATAATGAGAAACCACTGCTGCTTTTGTTTGAACTTTGATCAATCTTTTCTGTAGAATCCCCAGCACTAAACGCAGTCTGGATTTTCGGACTTCTCTCAGCTTCTGGAACCGGAACACTCCCTTTATAATACATTTTTACATCCTGTTGACCACTTGAACTGTTCATCCTCGCGATCTTCTGCTGTTCCAAATCTTGACCCTCAATCTTTTCGATAAACTCACCAATTGATAACCCATCATAAACCCCTGTGTTTTTCAGAATCATCAAATAAGTTCCCCACTCTTTTTGCGGTAACGCATCAGCTAATTTGTCTACCCACTCTTCAGACTCCTTTTTTTATACTAAGCATTGACATAGATCTCACAAGGTGACAGTATCTTTCAATCAGCTTCTTTGTGTCTTCACCCGGTAGACTGCTGAACAGATCAAACTCTTTCTTTAACAGTGCCTTCTTGCTTTTAATCATTTTTTCGCTACCCTCAAATTTTACTTTAAGTGCATCCCAGATTGACTTTGCAGTTTTGTCATGCTGTAGCAGAATAAAAATGTCTTCTTTGATAGCTTGTTGAAGCAGACTGATCATCATCTTTTCAGATCTATACATATCCCGTTCTTCATTAGTAAATTCAGATATTTTTTTATCAACTTTCATATCAGTCTGTGGCAAAACATATTTCTTCAAAATACACTCCCATGATCTAAGATGGTTTGCCTGAACCCAGTTTTCGAATCTGTCTTTCCACCCATAGTATTCTTCAATGCTCATCAATTTCGGGGGCTTTTGGGTGGTTCCAGTCTCGTTTTCCAAATTCATGTTCTGAGCAATAGCAGATGGACCAGACGATGTTGCAAATGCGTTGTAGAACTCGGTATCCATGACTTTCAAATGAACTGGTTCTCCTCGTAACACACCTTTATCACCTTTAACAAACAAACAAACAAACACTTATCAGTTTAACAGTTAATCAACTAACTGAAACAAACTTGTACTCGAACTGATGATTTTCAGTGTGGACTGAATGTTGACCAACTGTACGGACTGAATGACCCGGATCGAATTCGATTGACCTTGAATATCTATAACCACTACACACTACCTAAATGACTTTCTCAACAATGAACTTGGGCCAAACACTTGAATCGATTGATTATATCTCAAATTCCAATAACCCAACAACACTTTGGGCTGCAAACGATATGAAATAACATGGGCTACATCACTTTTCACATTCAGTTCTTAGGCTGACAACAATGAAGTTTACTTCAAATCTGACTGGGCCGCAAATAAATTGATCTTTTAACAATTTATTTGTTCAACAGAAACACTAATCCGACGACTAAGATATCATATCATTGAGCCACTGATATCACGTGATGTTTAATAAATGGACCTGATATTATTGGACACTAAAAAATGGAAGACTTGATCAAAGTGATATGCACATGCGGCTGACAACAATACACTTAATGATCTCACCACACTTTAATTTTTCAACTAAATTTTGATTGGACCTCCAATAAACCACTAATTCAACACACTTTTAATAACCTGACAATCTTATCCTTTGCATGCAAACTTATAAAAAATAACCGACATTCTTATCACAATTTCATTCGACCTTTTATACCACTGAACCGACAAACTCATTATATTCACATGCAACCGATTTAAACCACATGATTTTATATTCTCAATGTACTGATACTTTGTCGTGTTTTCAGATCAACGATGAGCAGAATCAGACTGTACATATGAGCAGAATGACAATGTTCACAAAAGCGGAATCAGAGTTCTTGGTGGTCACAAAAGCGGAATCAGAATTTTATGTTGACACAAAAGCGGAATCAGAATTTTATGTTGACACAAAAGCGGAATCAGATTCTTGGGTGACACAAAAGCGGAATCATCAAATGTCCATAAAAGCGGAATCACTTCGGGATACATTTTGGTCCATTTTTACTTCGAATTTCAGTTCCAAACTTTCAAGGGTTTGTTAATGTTCAATTGTCTATACTCTGTGAAAATTTGAGCGAATTTCGACCGTTAAATCTTTCTGAATCGAGAAAAAGAAAGTGTAGAAGTAAGAATTATCAAAGATAAACGGCTGTAAACTGAAGAACTCCTCCAACTGGCTCTGATACCAATTGTAGGATCGTGTACCGACCCGAACGAGTCGTTCAGAGAAGTTCAACTTCGTTTCAGAGGCGGAAACTAAGAAACAAAAGTAGAAAACAGCTTTATCTTCACCTTTAACACTGATTGTATTGATTGACAATGTTTACAGCTCAATCCTCACACCGGCAGAGCTTCAGCGTGGAATACAAGACAGTGCTACCTGATTTCGCTCATGAGACATCTATTTATACTAGTTGTGATTTCGCTTATGTGTACATGACCACAAAAGCGAAATCACCTTCCTGACCATAAAAGCGAAAACACATTGACCAAATAAGCGAAATCACCTCCTAAAATGACCTATGAGCGAAATTAGCTAACAACAATTCTATATCAAATATGAAATCTAATTTTGTCATCTAGCTAATTATCATTCACGTGCATATGTTGTAGACTTGAAGTCATTTGCATGATGTAAGCATTTAGCCACTTGGATGATGTCATCATCAAGAATGATGACATTATTCTTGTTCCGAACCGCAACGAACTCGAGACTCGATGTAAGACGAAGACAACAGATGTGTGCACCAACATTATATGTGATACTTCTTGAACTTTCATGATCTATGTTGTGGTGTCATCTGTCTTATTGCTCGAATTCGGGGAACCTTTTTAACACGAATTGAGAGGAGCTGAGGTAAACATGCAAATCGGATTATTATTATGGGTGCACACATAATAATAATGTGGGGTGCATGTGAGTCCCAGTGAGGCTTAACGAGTGTGAGAGGGGTTCCGCTCTGTTAATTGATGTCATGATAGAACTCAGTAGTCTATGGAGGTCATAGTAATGCTTGACTCCTACTCGAACTTGCATTTTAAATCCTTCCTTTTCTTGTATAGAATCATGAGTGGACGTGGTGGAGGCCGCGGGGGTGGACGTGGCCACATTGCTATGACTCAGGCTGAGTTAACCGATCTAATCAACACTTGCGTGGCTGAAGCCCTAGCGGCTTATCAGGCTGGTACGATATGTGCCAAACACTCTTTATCCTTGTGTCGTACACTCGAGTCTTACTTGTGTGTTATATGTTCTTTCGTCAATAGGTTAACCGGTGCAGCAGAATCCGCACCATCCACCCGTTTGCACGTTCAAGACCTTCATGGATTGTAAGCCACAAACTTTCAGTGGGACTGAAGGAGTTGTGGGACTCTTGCCTTGGTTTGAGAAGGCCGAATCCGTGTTTGCGATGTGTAACTGTCCTGCTGGGGATAGGGTGAAGTATGCTTCAGGCACACTTGAGGATGGTGCCTTGACTTGGTGGAATGCCCAAGTCCAGATGCTGGGCATTGAGGTGGCTAATGCCACTACTTGGGACAATTTTAAGGAACTGATGCGTGGAGAGTACTGTCCACGTGATGAGGTGCAGAAGCTGGAAAACGAGTATTATGATTTGAAGATGGTGGGGTCGGAGATCGAGGCATACACGAAGAGGTCTCACGAGTTAGCTAATATGTGTCCCGAACTTATCGCGACCTCCACACCGAAGAATCGAGCTGTACATCAAGGGATTAGCCCCGTAGGTTAAGGGCTTGGTTACTGCAGTAAACCTCAACAATCTGGCTCAGATTATTCTCTTGGCTCACAAGATTACGGATCAGGAGGTGGAGTGTGGCTCACTACCACAGCGTGTTTCTACTACTGCCACTACTGCTACAGCCACTACTCCTGCCTCTGATAGTAAACGTAAATGGAGTGATGTAGATAAGGTGGCAAACTCGAATCAGTCTCAGAAGCGGCCAGACAATAGCAGCAATCGCAGTTTCAGTCAGTCGTCATCCGTTAATCAAAGTCAGGGCAACAGCTCAGGTCAGGGTTCTTATGCGGGGAAACTACCAAAGTGCAATAAGTGCAACTATCACCATCGGGGGTCGTGTACCCGAGTATGTCACAGGTGCAACAAAGTGGGGCATATGGCCAAGGATTGTAGGGTTTCACTTCCGAACCAACAGCAGCAGCCACAGCAGCAGGATAGACAGCAGCCTCAGCAGAATCAGGGAAATCGTAATGGTTGTTTTCAGTGTGGGGCCGAGGGTCACATCAAGCGAGATTGCCCTCAACTGAATCAGAATGCTGGTGGTAACAACAATGGGAACAATAACAACAGGAACAACAACAATGGGGGCAATGGGGGAAATGGTGCGCACGGGAGGGTGTTCACTATTGGAGCTGGGGAAGCCAGGAATGATGGCAACGTAGTGACTGGTACGTTTTCGATAAATGATTTATTTGCTTCTGTTTTATTCGACTCTAGTGCCGATTGGAGTTATGTGTCCTTGGGGTTCAGTCGTCAGTTAGGGTTGACTCCCACACCTCTTGTAAATAAGCATATAATAGAATTAGCTGATGGAAAATCGATAGAAGCTTCTCATGTTCTAGTTGGTTGTAAACTTGATATCAAGGGTCAAGTGTTCGACATTGACCTACTCTCTGTTACTCTTGGAAGTTTCGACGTGGTTATTGGTATGGACTGGTTGTCCAAGCACCAGGTGGAAATTCTCTGCAAGGAGAAAATCGTGCGCATTCCTCTCACTAGTGGAGAATCCTTATCGGTTCAGGGTTATCGTAGTGGTGCTATTGTCACACCCCGACCACGTAAAACAACAAATCGTGGCGGAAACGTCGGGGAGTGTCGTAACAGAATCATTGTTTCATAACACATGGATTAAAGTTTTGTTTTATTGAATTAAGTGTATTACATTACATTTGATATTAGAAACAAAACATGAACAAATTAACTTCCATTGTTATTAAGTCACTAAGGCCTCGTCCATTCCTATGTGAGCATGCACCAATATCATCATCAAACATCATCAACTATGGTACCTTAAACATATGTGAAAATACGTCAGCATAAAAATGTCGACGAGTACATAGGTTTTATGTGAGTGTCGGATTCATGGCTCGTTTACATTTTGAAATAACTCAAATAACTTTGTTAATTGATATTTAGAAACCAAGTTTTGTAAAACGTTTATATTAAAAATTTAAATAACCAAGTCAAAGCAGATTAAATTATAATTTGTAAAACCTCGATGCCATGAATCTTAACTCAAAACATTTATTTATAAAAAAATCCAAATTGTAAATCGTTTTTGAAATAAAACTCGAATGGTTTATATTGTTAGAAAAACCTTGTAATAATACCTCGTTTTGATAACCTTGCCCAAGTGATCTAGATAACACAACGATATATAATGTGTTAAAAGCACTTATATTTAGGAAGTACCAGCGGCGTATCCACCATGCTTTTAACACATCACACCCACCCCGTTACCTAATCACTTCCCTAACCCAACGGTTCAAATAGTTACAAACGGTTCACACAAATCAAACAGTTACAAACGGTTCACATAATCAAACAGTTACAAACGGTTCACATAATCAAACAGTTACAAACGGTTCACATAAATCAAACAGTTACGAACGGTTCACATAAATCAAATAGTAATATAAACCATAGCATTTGTTTAAAATACTCCAAAACATTTGACACATATGAATCACCCCAAAACGGTTTAAAACGGTAAAAGAGGGGACTATGTACTCACTTGAGGATGCTTAGAAGTCTTGAATAACAACCAAACAAAGTTAAAGGGATCACGGAAATCAAACGGCACCTAATATGGGTAACTACATTAATAACCGGATCTAAATCGGAAGATCGGATAGGATGAGGTTTCGTAAACCAAATGAGTGTTGGAACTCATATGATATGGTTTAACAAAGCCTACATACTAAAACGAAACCTAACCTAAGTGCCTACGACCCATTATGACCCGTTTAAGTAGATTACGCTACTTTAACGCGTCGTTCGCATAAAACGCGTTCGGACCGCCTAACTAGTCCTATGACAAGTATTATATGCCTTAACACATCTAATAATGTTTCCTAATCAGTTTAGATGTAAAAATTTAGGTTACATATGCTTAAAATGAATTTACGCGTAAAAAGGGCATTTTGGTCATTTACCTAAGGCATATAAACTACCTATCATACAACTACTTAACCGAAGTGACCCTAAGGTATAACCTCGGAAGGTTATTCCCTATACAACTATGGTCACAATATATGCTTGGTCGGATCCTAAAGATCGACCAAACGGGTTGGGTTCGAAAGTCTAAGCGGTTGTTTAGACCGTTTATCTTACGACCCTATACAAGCACTAATCTAAAAGTGACGAGTTAAACATGTTAAAACATGTTTAACAAGGTTTGAAAACAAGTTTGATATCAAAACAAACGGTTTTGATACCCAAGAATAGTTTGGTTGCAAAATACGCATAAACGCGCATTTTGACCGAAACAATGACTCGTCACTACACCTAATCAACGTGGTAATCAGTAGGTATAGTCACACGGGACTATAACCATCGTGATTACGCTCACTTTGCGAAGTTCAAACGAACTTTGTGTTGACCAAATACTGGTCAAAGCAGAAAGTCAAACACTATTTGACTTTTACGCTTAAAAACGCATAAAAGCATGAAAGAAACTTACAAAGGGTCCAAGCTAGGAAGAACTTGATCTAAATACTCAGGTATGAAGCATAAAGCTTCAACTTAGAGCATAAAATTAGATCAAGGTGTGAGGAAAATGGAATGAGAGCTTGGGTATTTATAGATTTCGGAGAACCGTTAGGATCGTTTCTCGTATTTCGTGCTTTGATATTGACCCTCCACTTGGGCACATGATTTTCAAAACCATGGGAATATTTAAAACCATCAAATTCCAGCCCATAGAGTGCAAAAACCTTGGGTTAAAACCATCAAAACCTCAAAAATGAACCAAGTTCAATGTATCTGCCAGAAATTTCAAAAATGGTCCCTGTACTTGTAAAACTTGATTTTTGGCACTTTTAAGCCCCGTTAACCCCATTTCAAGGCTCTAAAATAAAGTTAAAGTATAGGGAACTTGAAATGTCCTCAAAAAATATCTCGGATGTCGGTTTGTTTGGTCGTACGGTTGCGTTGTTCGGTTAATTACGATGGAAATCGAAACGAATGCAAAAACGATCCAAATTACGCGACGAGTGGAATTTTATCATGCCAATAACTAAAATAAAATATTTTAATGATTACATAAATTTTTGGATGTCCGGATATATTCAGAACGTAAGATATGCGCGAAAATGCAAGCTTATGCACTTTTTAACGCTTTTAGTCCCTATTGAT
>JARYGA010017099.1:0-24070 GCA_030545235.1 Helianthus tuberosus | reverse complement strand
CCAATTGAAAAAGTCCGAAGAAAACTATATCAATTCATGAGTTAGAATTAAATTTTTGCCTTAGGATTTGAAGATATTATCTGTATAGAAGTAAGGATACTATCTATACGGATTATAAGAATTTAATATATATATTTATGGGCAAAAAGAATTTGAGGCAAGGAAGATGGATGAAAATCCTAAGTGACTACAATTGTGATATTCAGTATCACAAAGGAAAAGCTGAAAACGGCAAGAGATAGTCATAAGAATTATGCAGATAATAGATAAAAGTCGTTGGAGTTCGAGTTGGAGACAAAATATAATTGGAAGTATCTCCTTGGAAAGAAGTAAGACAGGAAAACTAAGTTCAAAAGTAGGTAGGATCATTTCCAGTAATTCAACATATTGGACTAGTTACTTACAACTACCAGGAAGGTTAGTTGAAATACATGATATATTTTATATATCCAATCTCAAGAAATATCTATCAGACGAATCTTTGGAAGTACCTTTCCAAGATATAAAGTAACCAATAATGTTAAGTAAAGTAGGATTCAAAGACAGGATCCTAATATACTTAGGAACTGGAATCCAAAAGGAAGAGAAAGTATTCTCAATTATTCCAGTAAATCTCGAGGACGAGATTTTTATTAAGTTGGGGAGAATATAACGACTCTCATTAAAAGTCATAATTATTAAATTAATTTGACCAATAGGAAATCCTAATTGAGACACCCAAGTGATTCTGCGCAAACCCTAAAATTTTCATAATTTTCAGAATCAGGATTAGGGCCCCTAAAACTCAGGGGGGGTATTTCCTAGTTAACGATTATCTGAATTACT
Organism: Helianthus tuberosus; assembly: GCA_030545235.1. NCBI lineage: Eukaryota > Viridiplantae > Streptophyta > Magnoliopsida > Asterales > Asteraceae > Helianthus > Helianthus tuberosus. The sequence continues at coordinate 23,245 of JARYGA010017099.1, read as the reverse complement.
TGCTGCCAAAGTTTCAAATTCGAATTCTGTCGACTCACCTGAGCTAGTCCCACACGTGGCTACTCTATAAGAAAAACGTGTCCCTTACGGACCGTAAGGGACTATGCTTACGGTCCGTAAGCATGACCAAAATCGTGTATAAATAGAGGACATTGGCACTTGAATTCTGGAATTCGTTCGACGAAGAAATTCGCTTCTGGCACCGATATATCGTCTGTTTATCACAATTAACACACACAAAACACTAATTAGAGGGGGGTGCTGCTACGAAACAGGGTATTAGCACAATCGCTGCTACGATTCATTGTCCGATTGATCTAAATATCCAATGAATGTTTAAGTGCCGCCCACATTAGGGTTATACTTTATCGTTCGTCATTAATTTGACGGATTGTCGTTAATTCGATAGGTAAAGTATTATACTTTATCGTTCGTTGTTAATTCAACGGATCATCGTTAATTTGATGGGTAAAGTATTATACCTTGTCGTTCATTGTTAATTCAATGGATCATCGTTAATTCGATGGACAAAGTATTGCATTTTGACATTCATTGTGAGAATTTGATCTCGTGAGTTATCGTAAATGCTGGATTGATTACTAATTCCAAATTGTGTGCTTGTTATTGAAATTAGGATAAAAGGCTAATCAGTAGGCTAGGCTCTGCCCATATAAATCTGCAAAGTGAGTCATTCTTCTTTTCTCACAGTTTGTGAGTCATTCTCTCTTTCTATCAAATCTATTTACAAAATCATGTTTATTTTCAAAGTTATAATTACGGGGATTAAGTCTTTGTAATCACCAAGTTACAGCCGGTATGTGGGGTTTTGTATACATTACTTGATAATCGTCACCATTGGGGCAGCCAATGGGGGATATGACCATAGCCACAGACACCATTGGACGAATGGGCCAATGGGTCGAGTGACAAGTACCGTGGGTAGTTGGCTTGATATCAGAAACATTGTAATCGCTCTTAATACTGTATATTATAACAAATGTGTCATTTTAAATAAATAGAATGATTCACTCAGTATTTCCCGCTGACAAAACCTTTTTCAAACATGTTTCAGGTGATCTGTTGTAATTCAGGAAAAGTGCTGGGGAGCATTTCAAGCTTAAGATAGTGGCTCAATATAAAATAAATAAATGATTTTGTAATATCACACTTTTATAGTAAAAATATAATATTGTAAATTATCGGGGTTTTATCCCGAATTGTGAAATAAATAATCGGGGAAAAATTTTAGCTTTAAGCGATCCTGTTTCCGCTGTTAAACTCAATTAAACCAATACCGCAGTATTTTCTGCCGCGGCTCCTGAAACGGGTCAAACCGGGTCTTGGGCCGTGACAACTGAGATGTTCGAGGATATAGCGATGAGTAGCTACGAGTTTCCTGAGTCTAGAGATTCATCCGCTAGACATAGAGGAGTACACAAGGTCGATGAAATCACCAGGATGCAAGCACAGATTGATGCTCTGCAAAAGCAGGTGGGTGATATGAAGATACAGAAGGAGCAGCTATGCGAGATATGCACTGGGAGGCATGACACGACCGCGTGTCCTATTGCCCCTACTGAGACACCAGAGCAGGTAGAGTTTTTGGGTAATCGAAATCAAAGAAATTTCGGGGAGCGTTACGATTCGAATTGGAAGAATCACCCGAATTTCAGCTGGAAGAACAACAACCCACCGGGGTTTCAGCCGCGTCAGAGTTTGTTTCAGGACACAGGAGCAGGAGCAGGGGCGAGTTCGGGTACGAATATCCCGACGATAGAGGAGATGTTGAGAAAGAACCAGGAGACGTTAGCTCAGCAGGCGCAGTTGATTACACAGTTCATCACGCGAGAGGATACTCGACACCAGGAGACACAGTCGAGGTTCATGGAGCACGAGACCTTCATGAAGAGTCAGAGCACTGCACTACAGAACCTGGAGAGGACAGTGGGTTCGCTGGCCGATCAGCTGAACCAGAGACCTCAAGGTGGTCTCCCTAGTAACACTGTTGGAAATCTGAACGCCATTGCGAAGGCTGTTACCACTAGGAGCGGACGAGGAGCGATTGAGGTCGAGCCGGTAGTCGATGAGGACCCGGAGGTCGACGAGGTGATTGAGATGGAGACACCAGCTGGCAAAGTGCACCCTAGGCTGCGCCCAGCAAGTACAGCACAGTCCAGCGGGTCTTCAGGAGAGAAGAAGGAGGATAAGAAGGAGCCGATGAGGGTGTATAAGCCGACACCCCCTTACCCAGGTCGGTTACTGAAGGGTAAGGATGCAGAGCAGTACAACAAGTTCCTAGAGATGTTGAAGAAGCTACACATAAACATCCCGTTCGTAGAGGCTCTGTCAAAGATGCCGAAGTACACGAAGTTTCTCAAGGACCTGCTCACGAATAAGAAGAAGTTGGAGGATCTTTCGACCGTTACATTGAGCGAGAAGTGTTCTGCCGTCTTGCAGAACAAGCTACCGAAGAAGGTGTCTGATCCTGGTAGCTTCACGATTCCGTGTCTGATCGGAAATCTCACAGTCAGCAATGCGCTGGCAGACCTAGGGGCTAGCATAAATCTTATGCCGTATTCCATCTTTGCTAAGCTCAATCTAGGCGAGCCGTCTCCTACGCGCATGAGTCTTCAGTTGGCTGATCGATCAGTGAAGTTCCCTAGAGGGATTGTTGAGAATATGCTAGTGAAGGTCGACAAATTCGTATTTCCAGTTGACTTCGTCATCCTTGACATGGACGAGGACTCTGAGGTCCCGCTGATTTTAGGTCGTCCATTCCTTGCCACTGCACGCGCACTCATTGACGTGCACGACGGCAAGTTGACTCTTCGAGTTGATGAGGATGAGGTCACATTCGACATTCAGCATTCCATGAGGCATACCCAGCAGCTTGATGACACTATATACTTTATCGATACTCTTATGTCACATGTGGGTAGCCTCCTCAGCGAGATTTGCGGGAGAGATGCGTCTGATACGCAGGTTACGAGTGTGGATGATCAGGGGAGTGGGGTCACTAAGTTGGATGTTAAGCAGGACCCTCTGCCGCAGGCTACCGAGCCTTCCCCTAGATTTGAAGTGTTTGAGGTCATCAAAGAGGAAGAGAAATTGGCTGACGAGTTTGATAGCTGGCCCGTGAAGGAAGTAGATGTTGGATTCCCACTCACACCAACAAGAACACGGGAGAAGGCGCAAAGAAGCTTGGATCAACATGTTGTAAGGGTGCAAAGATGGTATGAAAAGAAGGAGGAACCACTTAAGTTTGCACAACATCATTCTCCTCATTACATGCCACGAATCAAGTTTGGTCCAGGTAAGTTTAAATATCGGTGGGTTGACCCGTTTGAGTTTTCTAGGTTGTTTTTCAATTTCACAAATGATTTTTTATTGAAAACTGGAAAAAGGGTGGAATTGAACGGGTTAGACCGAGGTTGGATAAAGGAGAAACCTCTAGATTGAATTCGAGTGTGGGGAGGTTTTGTAAAGTTTTGTAATTTTATTTATTTGGTATATTCTCGGTAGTTTGTGATACGTGTTTATTTGTATATTGAGTCGTTTATTTTGTACCATGAGTCTAAGTTAGTTTATGAGTCAATGTTTTTTTTTTAGAGTCGGTACTGCTTGGTTTTTGCTTGTTTTTGTTTATGCAGGTTTGGATATGTACCACCCGTACTCAATCTCCATTCGGGTGATTTCGGAGCTGTACACCAATTTCAAGGAATTTACCAAGTGTACTAGTTAGAGTCAAAGCCGATCGCGAATGGAATGCTATACGATCGAGCTGGATCGTGTACGAGTTCGGATTGAAGACGCGCGCAGCTGGCACTGATTTTTATCCTAACCAGCTAAGTCCTTTCCAATTCGTTATCTTTTTATTTTTGTATATTATTTTAGGTTTTATGTTTTATTTATTTTTAGTTGTCTTTCATCCTACATTGGGGACAATGTAAATTTTAAGTGTGGGGATGGGAGACTACGTCTTTTTAGATAGTTTTGAGTCAAAAAAAAAATTCAAAATAAAAAAAAATTTGAAAATTTGAAAAAAGAAAAAAAAAGGTTTTGCGAGTCCCGGTCCTTTAGCGCATAGAAAATGAAAAACCTTTTCAACACGTCGGTCAAAAGCGGTTTAATTGTCGAATTTACGAGTCGGAGAGCACATGTTTCTTTAAGTTGCGGGATAGTAGGTTGACTGAATCGGTTTTTGGGAGTAAAAGGTTTTGGGATGCCTAGGATAGTGGATTGAGCCGGAGAGTTAATTAGTTGTGCATTGTCAATATCGGTAGCCCTTATTTACCACATGATAGTGAGATTTGAGCCTTTACATGTGTCATATTTATATGTTCACTACTTTCGTTTCATGTGTGTTTACCGACTTTGTTGCATTACTTTAGAACTTGTGCGTTTTGATACAGTTTGAGACCTTCGGTTAGGATTTGGCATGGATATGATAGAGGCATTAGGATCACCTTGTTTGTGTTACCTTTGTGTTTGACCCGTATCACCACCACCATTAGATACACCACTTTGAGCCTAGCCATTCGTTTGTTACCCGTTTGTGATTTGATAGCCGGATCGTGTTACGTGATTATTATATTCTAAAAAAAAAATCGAAAAATGAAAAAAAACAAGAAAAAAAAAGAAAAAAAGAGAGCAAAAGATGAAAGAGAAAAACGGAAAAAAATATGAAAAAAAAATTATTAGAATAATGTTGTAGGTCAAAATGACCAATATGTTAGTGTTTTGTTTTGTGCTTATCCGGTTTATCGTGTGATTATGTGTTTAGCCACTTATTCCCAAAGAAAAAAAATATAACCTACCTTTAGCCCTTACCTACCAAATAAAGCCCTCTTGATCCGTGTTAGATTTTAACAAATAGGTGGAAATCTGATTGACGTACAAGCTTATAATAGTATGCTTCATAGTTCGGTTTTGAGAGTTCACTCGAAATTACATATTTATTAGCCGAGAGATGAGTGACATTGTGAGGGGTGTTGACAGTGCATGATTGGTTGCTTGAAGGTGAGAAAAACTTGATTAGGTAGGCCTGTTTTCATTTAAATATTATGATTCGTCAACCTTTTGAACGTTGTAAGTCTTGCGAAACCTCTGTGTTTGATGATTTCGTAGTTCGCGCTATAACTTGTTCGAGGCTTGCGTTATTGTTAAGTGTTTAAGTTGGACATGTTGCTAGGGATTTTGCTTAGGGACAAGCAAAAGGTTAAGTGTGGGGATATTTGATGTGGGTTAAAATACACATATTTGTCCCGTGTAAATTGTATAGTTTTTGTATATTTTTTATTTGTTTTATTTAGTTTTTAGTATTAGATTACATTATTTGGTGTTTTGGCAGGTCCTGGCGCAAATGGAGCGGAAACGAGTAATAAACAAATAACCAGCCAGTTGGGCAGAGTAGGCTGCCAGTGACAGAAGTAAAAATTGCCGTTATTTTTCTCGATTGGACCGAGCCTACTATCTCTACATTATTAAGAATTATAGTGGGCCGCCAAAAGAAAAAAAAAGCATCAAATATGATTAGCCATGCATGTTCACGTGTGTTGAGTGGATTGTTTTGTTTATTGGGCTTTAACAGTATTATATTACAAAACTAAAACCCTACATGAGAGATTATCTATCTCCTCTAATAAATAGCTAACCCATGGGACACTTGGCAAAGATATACACTAGCCACATCAGCAAAATCCTATGTGTCAATCAACCAAACACTTCATTTGGACGCGGGATCCGAAAGTTTTTGGGTCGGATATATACCCGACTTCTCTAATCTTCATTCATACATCTCCGCCTCCTAGGTTTTATTCTTCCATCATAAGTTTCTGTTCTCCATCTCTAAATCGGCTCTCAACTATCTTCAACATCAAGGTTCGGCTCCTCAAAGATCTTCAGATCAAGGTTAGATCAACAATTATTTCGATTAACCATGATGATTTTATCATTCTTTAACATTCGATCTTCCTTTTAGTTGTTGATTTAATTGATCTTCATTCGTTCTGACCTAGGGTTTCTTGATCTTCGATTGCTTTTCTTCGGTTCTGATAGTTAAATATCGTCGACACCAAGGTACGAATCTGTTATTTATCTATTACTCAGATTTTAGGGTTCCTGTTGAAGAAACCCATTGTTCTTTTAACTGTTTTAGCTGCTTGTATGGTATCTAGCTGCTTGTATTAGCAAATCTTGGGCTTCAGTTAAAGAAACCCATTGTTCTTTTAACTGTTTTAGCTTCAAAGATGCTTGCTTTTTGACTTGAAATCATAAATCTTGGTGAAATAGATCTGGGTTTTCTTTAAAACTTGTGTTTATGTAAGTTTCCACTTTCAAGATTATAAAAGGCTTGCAAGATTAGGGCTTTTTATGGGTTTGAGATCTGAAGTGCTTCTTGTAGCTAAATGAGCTTGTGGGTGTGATTCTTTTATTTTTCAAAGATTAGATTGTATTATAAATTTAAAAATGATAAAAGATGATTCATGCTTATAATACATATACATAACTAAGTATTCCTAAAGCGAAGAAGTATATAAATAATAAAAGTTAAATGGCCGATATGGTTTACACTGTCAAAAACCGAACGACTTGGTTCGGTTTAGATGGTATGAACACCCGTAGTTTCAAATCATTCAATATTAAGTGGCATTCCATACCACATTAGTTCTAAATTAGCATCAGAAATCTCTTATAAATACTTACTACTTAACGATTTTTATCTTCCCTCATGAATCATGATTTTAAAGATTCTTAGTTGTGTTAAAAGCTAGATTCTTTTGTGTGCTTTTGTTTTCAGGGGAGAAAAGATGTTTGAATTCTGAACTTTGGCATGCTTGTGCCGCTCCTCTTGTTTCCCTTCCGACCGTCGGAAGTCGTGTGGTGTATTTCCCGCAGGGTCACAGTGAGCAAGTTAGTTCTAGCAAACTTTATTTAATCCGTTTTGGGTTTTATTTCGACCCGTTTACTTACAAACAGTCGCTTAAGGTCATGTTATATCTCTAATGAGTAAGTTAAAAAAATAGCTTAAAACAACCCAAAGGGGCCGGTTATTTCGATCCATTTACTTATGAACGGGTCGACCCATTTAACTTTTACATCCATGTTGGTTATTTCTAAATCTATCTCATATAGGTTGCTGCATCAACAAACAAAGAAGTCGATGCTCACACTCCCAATTACCCGAGCTTACCTCCACAACTCATTTGTCAACTTCACAATGTCACGATGCATGTAAGCACCCGTAAACGATTTTTTTTTATAATAATTTTTATTTCTTTTTAAATTCGCACTTCTTATTTTTGTCTCCTCTCTTTATATCTTCATTGCATGACTCAATAATTTGCATCAGGCAGATGTGGAGACCGATGAGGTTTATGCTCAAATGACACTGCAACCACTGAACACCGTATGTTCATGTTCTTCCCTATTTATCCTTTATGAGTGTGTGTCGGTTTATTTATAAATTCATTTTAATTTGAATTCATTTTGTGATTCATATAGGAAGAGCAAAAAGAGGCGTTTCTTCCAGCGGATTTGGGTGCCGCGAGCAAACAACCGACTAATTATTTTTGTAAAACGTTGACAGCAAGTGACACTAGCACTCATGGTGGATTCTCGGTTCCTCGTCGCGCAGCTGAGAAAGTGTTTCCCCCATTGGTACGCCAATATCCGTCCCAAAATAATTAATTAATTAAATAGAAATAAAACATGATCAGTCCAATGTGATGTGTTTCATCAAGCTTAAACCTTGAGTTGAGGTGGCAATTTTGACCCGTTTACTTTTTAATGGGTCGATTCGGGTGGTGTAATAACTCTTTAACAGGTAAAATGAATCGATCCGGGTTGTGATAAAATAAAAATAGCTTAAAGAGAGCCGGCCAAAGTGTATTTTAAATGCATAAAACCTCCGGCTCAAGAATTAATCTGACTTTATGTTTATTTGGATTTGCAGGACTTCTCACAACAACCTCCGGCTCAAGAATTAATCGCAAGAGATTTACACGATAACGAATGGAAATTTAGGCACATTTGGAGATGCAGATTGGTAATCCTTCCCCCGAGTGAGTAAATTTTTATTTAAACTTCAATTACAGCCCTATAGATACTGCAGATGCTGTATTACCAATAAAAAATATAATAAAAAGCATTCAACAAAGTGGAAGACAAGTTACCAATTAAAAAAAAAAAGCATGAAAATAATGGATACACATGGGTCGCATGGGATGACCTGCAGAGAAAAAGTGGAAACTATCAATAAAAAAATAATTAAAAGCATTAAACTCTGCGCTGGGCTGAAACTCTATAAGGCTGTAATTGAATCAATAAAAAAAAATTAAACAATGTATAAGCATGGGCTGAAACTCTGCTCTCCATTTACCTAGGAACCATTAAACTAAGGTTTTCTCTGTTTGGATGATTATTTATCAAAACTAAGATTGTTTGTTTGAATTTGGTTATCGACATGTATGATCTGTTAATATAATATGTTAATCTATTTTTTTAAGTTTTTATAGTTTATAATTATTATTTATAGTTATTTTTCAATATGTTGTTAAAAAAAACCTATTTTTCAATATATAGTGCCTCTTTTATTCAGTTTTAGTGTCTACCGAAAAGAGTTGGCAGTGCTTGAGTCATGGCTGGAAGTTGTCATGGCAGAAGTCAGCCAGTTATGCTAGGTATGTTATAAGTGGTTGTTGCTCCGGCGCCGGTTTCAAACATCAAATCCATCAAGGTAGTCGACTAGGATTATATTTGATATGATTTACACATTGAATTGGCTCATAAAAATGAACTGATGATGAAAGTTTGTTCAAACAGTTGCAACATTCATATGTTCGTGGTCCACGTCCTTTTGATTCTGCAAATTGGCCAATGAGTCTGTATTTAAACCTTTTTAAATTGGGCAAATTTGTAGCTTCTTATTTGAGCTCCTTCCATGAAAAGATTTTTGAGTTAATTTTACTTTTTTTTGAATGGCAGGTTATCCTTCAGTTGGGCTCTGTTGCTTACTTTGAAGTTTCAAATATTTACATGGGCTCTGTTCCCTCATTGAACGCTATAATGATGCTATATCATGTAAGTGACAATTGACACTTCATTAACTCAATTCAACCAGCATGCATATGTACAACTTCCTTTTCATACTATAAAACACCATGTTTGCCTATGAGTCTTCTGTATTTTTCTGAGAATATTGTTTTTGTCACATTATTTGCGGAAGTATATCGAGACTTTCTTTTGTTCGGAAAATTCATAGTTGTGTATTACGTTTTTGCAGGATAAGTAATGGTTGATGGGCATGGCATTAAGGGACTTAAATTGAAATGGTTAAGACAACAAATTGGGTTGGTCAGCCAAGAGCCAACATTCTTTGCGATAACCATTCAAGAAAACATCCTTTTAGGTTGACTCGATGCATCCATGGTTAAAATTTAAGGAAGCCGCTCGTGTGTCCAATGCGTATGATACTCAGGTGAGACCATTTTTTTTACATTGGAAGGGTATTATGATCATTTTAAGCAAGACCTATTTATTTGCTTTAAACAATTATATTAGCAATACGTGTATATCATAATTTCAATATAGACTGTCTTGAAGTGTTTATGTTTCTTTAACAATAATTCATTCTTTTTTTTAGTCCATGATTGCTTTCCTATCACTTTTTTGATAATCTACTAGAATGTATCAGTGGCTTAAGTGAAACTTGGAGGGTTTTGTACTTTTGCTTCACAAGGCATATAGTTTGTGAAACTTGGATGCTTCACGAGGCATATCGTTTGTGTCCAATAATATCTATCTCCTCTAATAAATAACTAACCCATATGGACACTTGGCAAAGATTTAGACTACCCACATCAACACAATCCTATGTGTCAATCTCTTAGCCCACTTCACCTTACTTTTAATCGGGTTAATGCTCGGGTCCTTAGTATCTGACCCGGATCCACTGCCCAAATTAATTTGAAATTTGCTCCAGACACTTAACACTAAATGTGGCAGAAATGGGTTTGACTTGGTATTAATGAAAACTGATACATACTTGGGTGATTTTAGATTTATACAATGGTTGGCGATAATGAAAATAGTTGGATACTTGTTGGCCTCCACATACATGATCCAATATAAATAGAGAACGTGTGTGTGTGTATATTTGTGGCTTTTCTTGTGACAGTCTGTTGCTTTGTATAGGGATCATGTGTCAAGATACTTTCTAACAAGCCAAAGCTTGAAGATAGTAGAGCTACAAAACAAGTTGTTGCCCTTTTGAGTGCACAGTATAGTGATATCGTCACTTCTTTGACATTATCTAATTATCCTCGAGTCATGGATCACCTTTATAGTCTTTTTTGTTCATTTATCATTTGTTAAGGAAACTTTTGCCTTTATTTTATTTAAACTGTTTTGAATTTAAAGTTATATGTGTTTTCTTTTTTTACCGTTCAATCCGTGTGACACACGGGTAATAACCTAGTATATACATATACACGGCAGCAAGTGTGGGGGAGGTTTTTTGGGATTTGACTATTATTTTCGAAAACCAAAGCAGGAGCACACGACAAAAGAACAAGAAGTGGCGGCAATTTGGAGGCATAGACAGAAGACAACCGCACGTGATCAGAGGGTATTTCCCATTATTTTCGAAAAAAAAAACATCAAAGGGAGATATTGGATTATTATTGTTTTCGACATCAGACAAAAGATCACGGCTGTTGGTTGTTTTCGACATCTACCTACCCATGATTTATAATTTGCTCTAACTAAGATATGATCTTGATTGAAAAGAAAAGAATTATTCGGTTCTTGTTCGGAGCACTACGGGTTCGATATTATTCTTATTATTCTAATCTTTTGTATTGAACCATGTCTTGTTTGATTTTTAGAACTGAATTTGTTATGTTTTTTAATATTATGAGTAGCTAAATTTCTAAACTACCTGGGTTGAGATGAACTAGTTGATTGCAATGCATATTGGACATGATTTCGGTTATTTGATGTGATTTACATAACTTTTCTTTGATATTGATCTTGATATTGCATGTTGGTATGTTTTGGTTATTTTATTAGTCAATAAATTCAGCGGTTTAGGCATGAAGAAATTCCCCCTAGACTTGGAATTTAATTTAATTCGGTTATCTTAGGATTTTCGGGTTAGGTATTGTGTTGAGAAATTGACCAAGTTGACTAATAATTAAAATCACTATATTAAAACTTGCATCCTCATCTTGTGACTCGAAAGACGATTAGGGTGAGCTAGGTTATTAGCTAATTATTGGTGGGTAGATTGGGTGACCGATAGCTCGGGCTCGTTTATTGCATCGTAATTAAGGTTTCCTAGGATTTCAATTATCAAAGTTGGGTTTGCTTTGCGATTTTGGGATCTTCTCTTAACATAACTGTCTTTGAGGTCAAAAGGATTCTATTTTCGTAGGATTTGGTATCGATAGCTCGAGCCGGTTCGTTCTAGCACTTCACATTTAGTCTTGCTTCTTCATTTGGGACATCTCTAGCGGGGGGTCAATTGAGGGAAATAGATATTTAGCCGTTATCATTGTCACATTAGCATTGCATGATTCTAGGGATTCGACACCTAGGTAGTCCTTTCTCATCATATTTGACCTACACTTTGCCTCCTAGTTTGTTTGCTTATTGCGTTGCTTGTCTTGCTTGCCATTTTTCTTAATCAATTAGGTTGTTAGTTAAACATCAAAAATCAACTTAAAATTGACTTTATATTCGACAGAGGTTCATTATTTAAAGTTTGCATATAGTGTCCACGGATTGATATCCGGTCTTGCCATCTACACTACACTGCGACCGGTGCACTTGCCGATTGTGTGTGGTTTAGGTTGTGATTCCATTTTTAAAACTTGTTCGAATTTAATATACACATTTTCACACATCAAAACTCCCTTTTCATTTAAGAAGTGTGTTAATAAACTCCCCCTTAGAATGAACTCTCCATTGAGTTATGCTCGTGAATCATTTGAACTTCAATGATTTAGATCCTTGTGGTGTTGATGAGGGGTTAGCGGCAACTCGATCATTTTATCCTTTGAGTGCCTCCACTTCGTGTCTTCATTCCAAAGCTTGTCTTCGAACATGTTCTCCTCGCCTTTAGCATCTGCACAGGCAAGAAAGCTAAACGCATAATGAGAACAACTGCTTGGAATATAGTTAACATTTAAACAAATGACACAAATGAGATCAAATCTCAATCAAACACCGACCGACAACCGTTCGAAAGTTTAGAAAATGATCAATTTTAATCCTTTAACTTTCAAAACTTGTTAACTTCGACTGTTTTTTGGTAGGATAGACTCGAGTTCCAACATCAGTCAATCAAAAATAAACTAGAAGCAAAATCTTTTTGGCTTTTATAAAGTTTATATTAAAACACACCTAAAATCTTTTTGAAATTTTTCATTCTTCAAATGTAAAGACGAAAAGCAATAAATAAATATATACAAAGATGCATAAACGAAAGCAGTAAACAAATATTTACAGACATTCTTTTTGCGAGTTTCGAGGGTAAGAGAATCATATCAGTGTACGGTCACGCCAAAACGCTCTTGTTGTTCAATTAATTAACATTTAGATAAGCATCCTATAACAATTATCGGTATTGTTGTCCACATAAGCTCAACTTATCATATGTAATCATGGCGAGGGGATACGTTAAGGTATGATTTATACTTACCGACCGGTGTTCATCCACACACGACACATTCCCGTATCAAGGTATGCACGAGAGTTCATCTTACCGGTGAGTATACTGATTATCATCTATTTGACCGTATAAAAGATGTGAGAAACTCACTTATTTTGATTTGAAAACAAGCCCTATGTGATAGAATCACTTATTGATGAGGAACTTGATTTTCATATGCATGAGGGCACAGGAGCAAGTCCGTGAACAGGTCAGTACTTTCGTACAGCAGAGAGACGAACTTGACTCCCGCAAAGAATCTGTGATATATTATCACTTATTTTGTTTGGACATGTGATTGTTGATCACTTATTGAGGTCGAATGCAATATGTACACGTATGTATAGTATCATGGAAGATCTTAGACTTTGTCTCCGATATTTTTACGGTTTGGGATACAACCATGATACCCAGATGATAAAACAGCATAAAGACCGAATATCTCAGATCTCGGCAATCAATCAAACGAAATTTCGGTACTAAGACCATATGCCAATGAATGGTTCCCACCTGGTCTTCAGTCGATTAAAGGTTTATATCGCCCTGCACACTTTAAAATGATTGTGAGCCTACCGATACATCTTATATAGAGCTGCTTAACATATTTCATTTTGCATTTCAGTTTAAAAAGGTTTAGACAGACCACTGACTTACTATCATTTTCTCTTTTTCTCGCCAGGAAACTCATTTTTGTTTTTCTATTGTTTTTGGGTTTTGAAAATTTTCACTGTTTTTGAATTTTTCAAATTTGGATTTACTCCCCCTAAAATCAATAAACTAAGATAAATTTAAAAGACACAAAGGTATTTACAAAAAGGATTTCCCGATGTTGGTTAACTCATGTTTTACCTCAATGTCGTTTACCAAAATTAATTTTGAATCAGAAATGATTTATCGAATTTTGGAAAAATGAGTTGGCACGTCGGTAAGCGGTGCGGACCATGAAAACATTTTCTGGCCAAAGAGTGCTGTATGAAATAGTAATTCAAAGAGTAGCTTAAATATCGACAAAGATATGAGAGATTAGAAATTTAAAACCGTATCCTGCAACTGCTTCGTGCATTGCAAGGAATCTGATCGCTCTCCCAAACTGGATATCCACCCGGTGTGGATTTCAAGGTCGATTTTGTAGCTACGGAGAAATCTCTTCACAGCAACAAGATCAGAAACCTTTGGGTCCGACTGGTCTTCAACATTTCACCAGCGAAGGTCTTTGTCTTTCTCTTGAGAAGTAGTGTGCGGTTGTTAAATCCATGCCAAGGCATCCGCACACCCGGTTGGTTTGTTCAACAAACACATTTTCTTCAATCACACCGCGAAGAAATGTACACTGCACGTTCATCTTGTTGATTTTGAACTTATGACGTGCTGCAGGTACGTACATTTTGATTGAATCTATCCTGGGGACCCGATCAAAGCCTTTAACAATCACATTTTAAAATGATTTCCATTTTGTTGAAGCTTTCAATCTCTTTCGATAGACAATTCTGTCTCCCTTTTCTTCTTCTCTCCATCAAAGGCAACCACTCCTGGAAATAACAATATCTTAGAGCTTTGAGTCGCCTATCTTGTGCATGGACACTCCACTATCAACAATCCGATGACTATCGATAGTTCCTCCTGGAACATCCTACACACTCACTCAGAGATTAGTTGGAGAGGGGGACCCAAGCCTTTATAGACTTGGGTTGCCCCTGAGAATCAAGAAATATAATTTCAATTTCTTGAAGATTTGCAAACACAGCACCTCCCCCTGAACTTTCACTCGATTTAGGTTTCCAAGTTTGTTTTTGTTTACCGGATTGTGTATTATTTACAGATTTAGAAATCTCCGGTTTTAACGGTTGTGACAAAATTGGTTTCCTTTTCACAGTTTCTGATTTTAAAGCCTTTTCGATCACCTTCACACTTTGACGTCGTTGTTTTGTTTCTTGTTCTTTAATAGTACGTTTGTCATTTTTGGGTGAAACAGGACGACGTTGTTGGTGACCTTGTTCAGAAGGGGGTCTTTCCACAAAATTTGGTTTGGGCGAGTTTGTGCAGTCTTTAATGATGTGCCCAAACTTCCCACACTTGAAACAAGTTCTCCTTTCAACAAACTTAGGAGAATCTGTTCGACTTTCACGTGTTGAACCTGTAGACCCAGAGGTACTTTTTCCTTCATCACACCCGTTTGTGTGTTGGGTGTAATTGTTTTGAGCGTTACGTTTTAAAATCATGACTTGTTGGACAAAATCGGTGTTTGATTTGTTTTAAAAAGTCTTAATTTTATCAGTACCATTGGATGCTACAAATTTAACATCATTGTTTTTCTTCTTGAAACGAGCTCCTTTGGTCTCAACCTTCGGTTGTGAACCTTTAGAATTTTGAGCTCGCTGCTGTTGCTGTTTACTCTTAAAAGCGATAGGTTGTTGCTTCGTTGGTGATTTTTGATTTCCAAATTTTCTTCTAGCTTCAGCTTTTGGAATCGGATTATACTGAGTTACTGAAACGCTCGGAATCCCCTTTTCCAAAAACTTACTGGTAGTATCTTCAAACACTTTATCAATCAAAGATTGATTGACATTTTTAATTGGAAAAACTATGTTTGAATAAATTTTGTCATCACCGACTAAAGTGTACAACACGTTATCACTTTTAACAGTAGACACTGTTTTAGTGATAGGATCTATCTCTTGTTTCGCATCAGTTGATTGCACAACAGGAGTAGGAGGATCACACAGAATGTGATTCTCAAAAGGCACTTCTACTCCTTTGTTCTTCTCAAGAGATTTATCCTCATCACTCACATCTGGTTCATCATCGGACGAATCATAGTCCTCAACTGTGGGAGGACTTTGATTTGAAGCACATGATGACTTTTCTTTCCGATCAGATGAGCCCTCCGATGAATTGTCCGTTTTGAACCCTAAGCCCGTTGTAACTTCCTCATAATCAAGAGGTACAGTGGGTTCAAACCGTGGCATTTCTTCTTCATCAGGCATATAGACATAATTATGTCTAAAAGGGGGCGGACACTTCTCATACCCAACACCTTTCTTGTTTCCCTTCAGTTGTTGAACATCAATAATGTGATCGAGCACAAATCGGGAGTTAGAATAACTCTCCAACTTTTGCTTGATTGCATCATGCTCGCATTTTGCAATGGCTAATTCCTTTTTGGTTTCCTCAACAATGTTAATGTAATCGTTTATACTAACTTGTTTATGATAAACAGTTTTTGTCACTTCGGAAACATTTTTCTTTAGAGTTTCAATTATAGATTTAAATTCTTTTTCATGTGTAACTAGAGCCATATTCGCTTCTTTGCACTTAGCCATTTCAACAACTAAACTCTGATTGTGACTATGAATTGTATCACATTCAAGTTTCACTCTTTCACATTCATTTTTCATATAATCACAATCTCTACATATGATAAGAGTTTCAGATTTTACCTGACTTGTAGAAGCTGAGACATTTGCCATAAAGGCAGTCTGAGAAGAGAAAGATCCATCTTCAGTGAGAATCTTCTCCATTTCTTCTGATGTAGCATCAGCTTTCTTGATCAAGTCCGATTTCTCGTTAGCATCATTCGACAAATTATCAGCTTCAGAATCCACTCCCTCCTTCACGTCCGATTCTGAACTGTAATCACTCACACCTGAGCCATCTTTATCAATACTGCCACTATATCCTGAACTGTCATCATTTCCCGAAGATTCACCATCGCTGACATTCTTGATGATTTCGGCATAAAACGCACTTCTTGTTTGATCACCGTTTCCCAACTGTATGGCCGGACCACAATCAACAGTAGGTTTAGGAAAATAGGCACTTGGATCGAAAACCGGAGGATGAGCTAACTGGGGAAAGAGAAACGAGCTTGTATTGGACACTGGAATCTGTTTGGCTTTTCGGATTTCTTCTTTATTCTTGTGTTCCAACTTCTGAACGAATTCATAGATATTGACAGTATCTAGAACGCCCGTATGCTTTAGAAGCTCAATGAATGGGCTCCACTTTGGAGGTAGAGCATCAGCAAACCTTGCTACCATTTCCTGTTGAGATGCAAGAACACCAAAATAATACATTTCACTAATCAAATGATAAAAACGAGTAGTTATATCATTTAGGGTTTCATTCTCTAAGAAATGAAATGATTCGAATTTCTTCTTCAACAGATCATGACATGTCTTTCTTGTCGCTGCATTTCCTTCACCTCTTGCTACCAAGGCATCCCATAACGCTTTCGTGCTTGTACAATAGCCGAATTGATGATAGATGTCTTTGTGAAGTGCTTGTGTGAGAATTGCAAACGCCTTCTTCTCAAGATCATATGCTTTCTTGTCGGGTTCTTGCATATTCATAAATGTCGTGGCATTTGATCCTGCTTCTTCAAGAGCTTGATTATAAGGCGAAATGAAGCACGTCCATAATTCGGTATTCTGGCCTAGAACGTACGTATGGAAACGACCTTTCCATGTCGGATATTCGTTTATGTGATTTAACTTTGGCGTGCGATTGTTGCTTCCCGTTTCACTCTCGCTAAGCAAAAGATTCTGAATGCTTTGATTTTGATTCAACACCAAAGCCCATTGAGTTGCACTTATAGATTTCTCACCAAAAACATTCTTTACCCAAACGGCTGCCGAAGTCCGATCTTCACCTGGTCTCGGTTCCATACTCCAATCCGAAGGGCTAGTACAACTCATGATTGATATATGAAAGTGAAAACCTGGTCACACACTCAATAACAAACTGTTAAATCACTTTTAGAAGTCCTCTGTTAAAAATGAAAAATGGTCACGACGAAACTCAATTCCTTTTTTTTGGTCGACGAAACTGATTTTTTTTTTAATCGACGAAACGGATGTTCTTTTATCTGCGACGAAACTGAAGTGTGAATGAGGCTCGAAGAAACAGAATTTGTTTTGTTTGTTCGTCGAAACTGATCCTATCTCATGTGCGACGAAACAGGTTGAAATTTGATTGAATTCGACGAAACTGATTTATGATAAACGACAAAACTGAATTATATTCGACGAAAATGATTTTAAAAGTTGTATGACGAAACAGTTGTTAATGAGATGACGAAACAGATTTTTGATATGATCGACGAAACCTTTTTGTGGTATTATCCTTAGGTTAGATAGATTTTTTTTTTAATAAAAAACTTATCCTACTGACAAAATGGTCACCATTTTCAAAAGTAAACTTATACAACCTGACACAAGAGACTCTTTTTCAAAGTAAATCATACTTTTCCTATTTTCAAAGTTTCTATTTTCAACATGAAATCATCACATGTACCTTTTTTTTTTTTTTAACCAATATTATTTTAATCAAGATATATGTAATGACGAAACTGAATTTTGTATGATGAACGACGAAACTGTTTTGATGTTGGCTGACGAAACACTTGAATGGATAGGGTTGCACCTTTTTTTTTAAACAAAGAAAATGATAAGGTCAGTGAGTTGGTGTGATATTTTCAAAGTAGGCTTACCTTTTGTCTGACAACGGCACACAAATTCAACTCACATCATGCTTTTCTTACCAAAGAGCATGTCTTCAACAATATTTTAATAAATGTCCTTTATCTTTTAAATTCAAAATCACTAACAACTAATACAGTGACATTACGATAGATCAAAAAGTGGAAAATATGAAGAACAAGCTTGAATATAAGATGAACTTGATGAAGATATGAATTTTCCGGTGACCGACAAATTTTCCGAACACAAGATTTGCTAAAATTTTCAATAAAAACCCGCTAGTAACATGTAAACATTCAAACAAACAAGGTTTTTGAACAAACTTTTAGCAAAACATAGGGATAAACACTGATTTTAGCAACTTTTTCCAGAATAAATATAAACTTTTCAAGAACGAAATCTGAAAAAAAAATCACAGTAACAAACTTGTTTCAAACACGAAAATGTTTGGTTTTAAACAAGGAAAAGAGCCAAGGCTCTGATACCAATTGTAGGTCCCGTTTTTCCGGTGAGGATCGATAACGAACACCTATCCTTGTTTATCACAAACACGGTAACGGGTGCGGAATCCCCATGACGGTGCAAACCAAACAAAGTGTAAAACACACGCGTAACCAAAGATTCAATATCTATTGATTAGGGATGAGTACAACCACAAACATATACAAACAATGTTTAAAGACTCTCTCTCAAAGTCTCTCTGTGCTCATCTGTTTCACACAGAAACTGAGAGGGGTATTTATACTAAAACAGACACAGACATGACGAAACACATAAAGGCCACGACGAAACACTAAAGTCGACGAAACACACCTTGTTTCGTCGACATACACATTAATTCAATGTGTTTCGTCGATGTGTGTTAAGCCCAAATAGAAGTCAAAGGCCCAACACAAGATAACGGCCCACATGTTTGGAATTACGGCCCAGATATGCTTTCTGTTGTAATCTTTCATTTGTTTCAACATAAGACAAAACTATGTTACATCATCATGACATCACTAAGGTGATGTCATGGTGATGTGTTGGCGGGAAAGGCCGCGGCGCTTCGTGCTTCGCGTGTCGAACTCTGGGGCGCACGACTGAGGAATGTCGTGACGTCGGGCTTGAGCCGGACCTAACCGAGTCGACCCGAACCGAATCTAACCGAGTCGAGTCGCGTCCACATAAAGTGTACCAACATATATATATATATATATATATATATATATATATAAAGTGTATTGTACAAAATGCCTTTACGTACGCGATGTGAAATCGCATGTTATAAAATAGCATGGATAAAATCGCATGTTGATAATTTTGATGAAATCGCATGTTGGTTTTTGGTAACAATTTCGCACGTTGGTAATTTTGATGAAATCGCATGTTAAAAAACCAACATGCGATTTCAACGTGGGATGAAGATCTGACGGCTGAGGTTATCTCGTACGCAATGTACGATAAGGCATTTTGTATGTTAACTGGCCTCTCTCTCTCTCTCTCTCTCTCTCTATATATATATATATATATATATATATATATATATA
Source organism: Helianthus tuberosus (assembly GCA_030545235.1). Classification (NCBI taxonomy): domain Eukaryota; kingdom Viridiplantae; phylum Streptophyta; class Magnoliopsida; order Asterales; family Asteraceae; genus Helianthus; species Helianthus tuberosus. The sequence goes on along the minus strand of JARYGA010017099.1, from coordinate 3,527 downwards.
TATATATATATATATAGGGAAAGGTTCATTTGAGAAGAAATTTAATGTGAGAAGAAAAAGAAGAAAGGGCATATTAGTAAAATGCTATTTCATGTATAACTCATATCATTAATTTTCTCTCTTTAATTAATTAGTCAACTAATCATTAATTATCCTACATATAATCTACAAAACCTACACATATCAAAATTTTCCTACATATACCCTACACATTATAGAATTTTTTCTTACACAGTCGCAATTTATCCCACACACCTCGAAATATATCATACACAACTCGTAATTTATCCTACACAACTAGTAATTTATTCTACACTTTAAATTAAGTTATTTTTTTTCATTTGGAAAAAGAATATATTTTGAAAAGGAGTTACAAATTTAATTTAGCTTGTTATTAAAGGGGAAGAATAAACATTAATGATTTATATTAGCTTACCAATATACCCTTATATTAAAATTAAATGCAAATATTAAATGAAGTAAAATGAAGCATTCTTATTGGTTGAAACTTCTTTTTTTTTCTTCTTACAAAAAAATTCTTCTCATTTGAACTCTCCACTATATAGTGGAGAGTTCAAATGAGAAGAATTTTTTTGTAAGAAGAAAAAAAAAGAAGTTTCAACCAATAAGAATGCTTCATTTTACTTCATTTAATATTTGCATTTAATTTTAATATAAGGGTATATTGGTAAGCTAACATAAATCATTAATGTGTATTCTTCTCCTTTAATAACAAGCTAAATTAAATTTGTAACTCCTTTTTTCAAAATATATTCTTTTTTCAAATGAAAAAAACAACTTAATTTAAAGTGTATAATAAATTACTAGTTGTGTAGGATAAATTATATGTTGTGTAGGATATATTTCGAGGTGTGTAGGATAAATTTAGACTGTGTAGGATAAAATTCTATAATGTGTAGGGTATATGTAGAAAAATTTTGATATGTGTAGGTTTTGTAGATTATATGTAGGATAATTAATGATTAGTTGACTAATTAATTAAAGAGAGAAAAACTAATGATATGAGTTATAAATGAAATAGTATTTTACTAATATGCCCTTTCTTCTTTTTCTTCTCACATTAAATTTCTTCTCAAATGAACCTTCCGCTATATATATATATATATATATATATATATATATATAGGATTAGGTTCAAACGTGAACATTTTATCCAGCGTGAACTGATCTGGGCCCTTGATTTTTATGATCTTGAGATTTTAAGTCAATGGCATGATGGTAATTATTTGATTAATTGTTACTATTTAATTAAATCAATAAGGGTATATGTGTAATTTCCATTTTAAACTAATTCCATAAATCTCGTTCTCTCTCCTATTCAATCTTTCTTCATCATCAAACTTTCTCTCTCACCTCCATCAACCAGATCTGAGAAAATCAACATATTCCAACTTTCTTCAACCTCCAACTCTCTCTCACCTTCATCGGAATCGAAGAACTCACCGGCATCAGAACAACCATCGTTTCTCCTCATCACAACTCTCAGATATCGTTTTTTTTATCGCCGTCTCCATAAACACCATAGATCTGGACGGAACCCTAACTTCTCCTCCGCCGCCGGTAGTCACGTCTTCAACAACAAAACCCACCGCCGGTAGTCACGTCTTCAACAACAAAACATCAGTAATCAGACTGTTCAACAACAAAACATCAGTAATCAGACTGTTCTTTTGACTCTCAGATCTCGCCATTTTTCTCATTCTTTTGACTGTTCTTTTGTTCTGATCCAACTTTAATTCATCTTTATGTGTTGAAATATGCTGTTTAGTATATTAGATGTTGGTTTCTTGATCTGATTCTTGAGTTATATAGATTCTTTATGATGTTTTTTATCTGGGTTTTGTGTGATTATTTGTTTGAAGTCACCAGAGTTGATGTTTTGATTAGTTTAATCTCATTTGTATTTGTTGAATTATGGTGCTGGTTGTATCAGATGTTGTTTTCTTGATCTAATTTTTGAGTTTTGAAGATTCTTTATTGATGTGCGTGAAAGTGTCGTATATTTTAGGTATATATTTTAAGCCCTTTTTAACACTTATTTTAGCCAAGTTTTAAATTTATAAAACACGATATTTCACTAACACTAAACACACATATGGGCAAGTGCACCCATCGTTGAGTGTAGTATAGCGTTGGTAAGATACCGAGGTCGTCCAAGGACACAAGAGCTTTTAGTACCGGTTTATCCTCAACGTCTAACCAAAATAAAAGTTTGGAAAAATGTTTTAAACTAAGAAAAATAAAAACTAACTAAAATGCTGAAAATAAAATAAAAACAGATAGACAAGATGAATCACTTGGTTCTGACTCGTATCTAGTATAACCTTTGATTATTTCCGCACTTTTGCACATAATTAAGAGATTATCTTAGTTATTGTAGTAGGCCCCTCTTTTGAAGGTGACGTTACCCTCACCCCAGTAGTTTGAGTCAGCAGGGATACAATCCTAAAGGGGTGGATTATTGGAAGATAATGAATTAAGTTATTAATGCAGTATTGTGGTAGGCCCCGCTTTTGGCGGTGACGTTACCCTCGACTAAGTAGTCTGAGTCAGCAGGGATACAGTCCTAAATAGCCGGGTTATAGTATTAATAGTAGTTAACTTATGAGGGGATCAAAGAGTTTGGACCCCCGCCATCCAATACCGTGAAGTATTGAAGGAGGTCCTACTAAATTTGACCCAGGTCCATTGCAGGACCTCTAAACGCTGAACAATGGCAAGACCTTTACCAAACCGTTCCCTTAACCCCCTACCAGGTAGCCAACATACCTCCATATAGACCGTGGAGATATGAATGGTGAAAATCCTTTATTTTATATAAACAGTAAAATAATGCCAAGACACCACGGACAAACGATAAGGAAAGATCACCTTCAACATAAGTAACTAGTTATTAAAGTCATTAATACAAAACCAAATAAAAAGTGCAAAAGATTAGAAATAAAAAGTATTATACTAGACACTTTGTCTTCACCAAGTGATGTAAGAGACTTAGGCAAACATGGCCTTGATTGTCAAGAACTCTTACGATCAATCTTGGATCCCGAGACGACTCACACACTCTATGATGGACAATGGATGATGGTGGTGGATGATGGTGTTGTGATGGTGGTGGGTGGTGGATGAAGTGTGAGAGAGGTGGTGTGCCAAGGGATGAGTTGCAATGAAACCAAGCACTCCTATTTATAGGCTTGAACAGAGGCCTGGGCACGGCCCCGTGTCCGCTGGGCACGGCCCCGTGCCTGTCTGACACTCTCTCTCTTCATTAATTGTAATTCGCAATTACAATTAATGCGCCTGCAGTACTTTCGGCACGCCCCCCGTGTCCGCTGAGCACGGCCCGTGGTGGGCAATAGAAGCTTCTATAGGTTTGTCTTTTCTGCTGCTTCTTGGGCACGACCCCGTGCTGGCTGAGCACGGGGCGTGTTCAGCCTTCTGTTTTCTCTATTTTGCTTTGGAAGGTGCCGTTGAGGGTTCGGGCAATCCACTAATGTTCCTTTTCTTGT